>BJBW01000076.1:0-84707 GCA_004320125.1 Scolopax mira | reverse complement strand
CTCCTGTCGTGGGCGGGTTGCGGGGTCCCACCGGGGAAAACCCGCTGCCCCGCGGGACACCCCCCGTTTCGGGGACACTCAGGTGTCTCCTCTCGTCCAGCCGGGGTCCCGCATCCCCCCCAGCGCCTCTCCCGGGTATCAGCGCGGGGGCACCGCTCCCCCCGTGTTTCTGGTACCCACGGAGGGATGCTCCAAGTGCTGTGTATGTGTCGCCCCCCCCACGAGTTTTCCCCCCCCCTCCCGGCGGGGGCGGTCCCGCCCTCCCCGCACAGGTGCCGGCGATTGGGTGGAATATGCAAATGCAGCGGTGACGTCAGGCGGCTCCGGCCCCAGAGAGCTGAAATAGGGCCGGCCCGGCCCCCGCCGCCGACTCGGCCGCCGCCGCTCCCCTCCCGCCCCGCCGTCCCCCGGCCACCGCGCCCCGACCCGCCGCTCCGCGCCGCTGCCCCCCAGGTGAGTGTCGCGGGGGAGCGCCCCGCAGCGGCTGGCCCGCCCGGGGTCCGCCGCACCTGGAGGTTGGGGGGGATGATGTCCGTGTATAGGGAGGGAGGTGTCCGCTCCGCGCTGCTCCGCATGTCTACGCGCCCGGCGGAGCGCTGTCATCCGCGGCCGGGGCTGAGGAGAGAACGCGCCGCTTCCCTTGTCCCGTCGGCTCCGCGGGCTGCGCTCGGGACTGGGTTGCGGGGAGTCGGTGCCGCGGATCCCCCCCCCTCAACCCCGTCTGCCGGCTCCGCGGTCTTGTGCCGGGTGCGGTAACAAGTGGGTGCCCGCGGGTGGGACGTCAGGCTGGGAAGGGGATCGCCCCCCCGGCGGGGGGAGCAAGAAGTGGCGATGGCACCCGTAGAGGGGACGGGGGTCCCTTCCCTCGCAGGTGGTGGGGCGGGGGGTGGGGGGGCGGTTTTTTCCCCCCGGTGCCGGAGCTGCGGGGCGTCCGTCGGTGGGGCCGGTCCCGCCGCCGTCGGGAGCGGGGCCGGTGCTTCCTCCCCTCGGCCGCTGGGTGGCGCCGAGCGCCCGTCGGGGCCCGGTGCGGGCCGTGGGGCGCAGATAAGGGGAGCCCCCCCCATCCCCCGGTTCTTTTCGCCCGATCTTCAGTTTGCAGCCGGCAGCAGAGTGATGTTTGGTTTTGTGGTAGTTTTTGGTTTTGTGTTTGTTTTTTTTTTTTCTTTAAAAGAGAAACCGGGCTCCCTTCCCAACTTGTCTGACATGTTTCTGCGGGATGGGAATACATGGCTTTGCGGTGGGGCTGGTGCAGGGTAACGGAGGGGATGGTACAGGACTTCTCCGAACGTGACCTCGGAGCAATCCTGTGATTGAAACGTGCCAAAGCGCCACGGAGGCAGCCGGGAAAACAAACGTTAAAGACCTGCGAGGTTTAGGAGCTTCTTGGCAACCCTTCCTCCCTGCTGGGTTGATGTTTCCCAGGGATTTCTTCCGGGAAACATTAAAGCGTCTTGGAGGATTTAAGGATCAAATGAAATATTCTTATGTGTTTGCCCAAATGAAATGCCAGGTTTGTACTTATCACAGCTGATTCCAATGAGTCCTCGATGCATGAAAACTTTAAGTATTTGTCTAAGATGCTGCAGGTAGCTGGCTAAAATTGTTATTTGGCCATGCTGAAGTAACATTGTGTCTTGCTGAAAGATTATCTTAGAACAGATTTTTCCTTAAGTTAGAAAATACAGAAAAGCATCAAGGAGATATTCTGGGTCCTAAGATGTATAGCCACCCAGGAGGGCTAGGGACAGGAGGACAGAGTTAATCCTGTTTGTCCTGTCTCTCTGTGAGCCACTCCAACCTCTGCTGGTGCAGGAGACTCCTCTTCAAGGCTTGTTTCTGTTTATGCTCTAGTGTTTGTGGTGATGCTGGGCTTGGGGTGTCCAGATGGAGGGGATGGTACAGGACTTCTCCGAACATAACCTCAGAACAAACCTGTGATTGAAATGTGCCAAAGCATTGTGGAAGCAGCCTGGAAAACAAAGGTTAAATACCTGTGAGGTTTAGGAGCTGCTTGACAGCTCTTCCTCCCTGCTGGATTGATGTTCCCCAGATTTCTTCTGGGAAACGCTGAAGTGTCGTTGCTGTGATTTAAAGATCAAATGAAATACTCTTTCGTGTGCTTCTGCTCACAGGAAATATCTGGTTGGTACTTAAACATCAGAGCTGATTCCAATGAGTTCATAATGCATCAAAACTTTAAGTATTTATCTAAGATACTGCAGGTGGCTGTCTGAAATTGCTATTTGGCTTCATCACGTCTTTCTGAAGGGTTATCTTAGAATGGATTTTCTCCTTAATTTTCTAGCACTTGTAGCACTCAACAAGAAATTATGGACATCAAAATTATTTTGCAGGCCATAGAAATGCTGTTTAGATAAGGCTGTAGCAATTGGAAGTTGATGGCAGAGGAGCTGAGGACCAGATTCTTATCTGGTGTTAATAGAGCCAATTTATATAGAGGTAACCATTAGGTCTGAATGCTTTCCTTTTGCTATAGCAACAGTCATAACTTCAGGTAATTAAGTTCAACCTCTTTCTAATGTGAAGCTTCTTGGTAATTATTAAAAGCTACTGTGAACTATTAATTTCTCAATACTAAAAAAATAACCTGCAATTTAAGTAGCCCTGAAAACAAACCCAATAACTGCTTTTGGCAATTTTTTTTTAAATCTTATTACTGTCAACTTAATTGAATTCTTAAAGCTTTCGTGTTGTGAAGGGAAAAGTTGTAGGATCTTTGTAGCAGTCAAGGTATTGACAGCTCACGTTGGCATGGCACAGGAGTGCTTTAGACAACCTGTGTTCTTCCCCACTCAAATGGCCAGTGTGCTTCGTCCCTTTCCTTTTTCAAGGTGACCCTTTTTGCTTGAGCAGCTCTTAAACCCGTGCTGGTATCTTTGTCTTACCTCTGCTGGCTGTTGTAGCTCTTCATTCAGAGGCGTTGTGCTCATTTTCTTGGGACTTGAGCCTCTCCCTGTGTGTTGGTGTCAGCACAAACCTGTCTGAGGTCAGGATGGGTGTTTGGCCACCACTGGTGCTCCCATGGTGCATGGTCCCACCAGGTTGGGCACCTCATGTGTGAGTGAACTGTGGTGTTGGAGCTTCTCGAAACCACAGTGCACGGCAGTGCTGTGCCTGGAGTGGTGTTTCTTGGTGAAGCAATGCTGGCTGCGAGGGAGGCTGTAATGCTGTTGTAGCTCTGAGGAAGAAACCACAGGTTTTATGTAAACTCGCAGGCTTTGTGTATTCTGTGAGAGCCAGAATTGCTTTGGAAGTAATTCCCCCGAAACCAAAGGAAATGCTGCAAATGGATGTGATGTTCAACTTTGTTTACTTTAAAATACTCTGGTTTAATTCTAGCATCTGCATTGCTATTACTAATTTCTGCATTACACAGTTGATTAAAATCTCCCTGTTTGCTCACATGTGTTGCCAAGAACAGGTGTGTGATAGACTCTCCCTTCCATCCCCAGGTCTTGAGAGCCTTCTAGTGTTTAACCACGAATATTCATTTATTTTTATCTTTCAACTACAACTGCCTGTTTTGTGCAGAGGCTTCCATGTGCAGGCTCTGATTTATCTGGGCAGCGATGTCTGTACAGGCTCACATCATGCAAATCTGTCCCTGATTCCAGCAAGGAAAAGAAATCCAGTAGTGTAACTTGTCCGAGTTGACAGTGGTGGTCTGGATCTATTAAATTATGGGTATTTTTTCTATTGACTTTGGGGAACTTCAGGCTGCAATCCAGTAGCTGTATGACATGATGCAACTGCAGAGCAGATTCTGCAAGGAGCCTGCCACACAGCTGAGGGTCCGGTGATGCTG
Organism: Scolopax mira; assembly: GCA_004320125.1. Classification (NCBI taxonomy): domain Eukaryota; kingdom Metazoa; phylum Chordata; class Aves; order Charadriiformes; family Scolopacidae; genus Scolopax; species Scolopax mira. The sequence goes on along the minus strand of BJBW01000076.1, from coordinate 80,881 downwards.
AGCTGTGATTTAGGATGCCAAGTGACATGAAAATGCTGTATGATTTCAGAGTTAACCCTCGCATGATATTTATGGTGCATATTTGTTGCTTGGTTTAGGCTATTCAAATATATAATGTATATTAGTGTGTCTTCCTCTTGTTATAAGCGAGAGCAATTAGTGTACTGTCAGTCAGTATGCAATAAAAATAAGTAATTTCTAAACTGACTAGAGAAAGATGTTCTACAGAATCCGTTTATAAAACAGCTGGGGTTTGTATCAGGTAGAGGCTGCCCTTTCAGTTTCATCAGTGTTACAGGCATCTTAATCCAAACACCATCGTGTTTTCTAGCAGCTAGTTATTTGCTAAATATACATGAAATTCCCCTGTTTTGCTCTAGGATTGGAATTTCGAGCAGCGAACGAGTCGGAGGTCTCCAGAACTGCAAAGTGAAATAGTTGTATTTGCTGTGAAGGTACCAAGTGAGCATACAGAATCCCTCTGTGAAAAACGTGAGAAACGGTATCGCTGTGTGAGAGCAATTTATAATGTAACAATGTACTTGTCGCTTATTGATATAGTGACTTTGGTTTATTAAAAATTTATTTGTAGCCCCGGTAACATTGCATCTGAGGCTTCTAATTGGAATTTAGAAAGCCTAATACATTTGGATTTCATCCTGAGTGCTCTCAATTCAGGGTGTTTACATTAGTGCTGAGAAAAGGCAATGCCTGGACTCGGTGAGTGGATGGTGTGTGGTCGGGCTCGTTGTGTTGATGGTGTGTTTTTGGGCAGGCAAAATAGCTGTGCTGGTATAAATGGTGGTAGCTCCAGGATGACTAATGATGCACCAAGGCTTGGGTATGTCCTGCAGCAAATGCGTGGTGTGAAAACCCTCATTTGAGTCCTGTCAAGACAAGGTGTCATGGTGGCTTAATTCAGGGAGGCTTAATTTTGCCATTAGCAGGTAACTCGCCTTGTTAATGTATATTGCTCTAACCGAGCAGCAGCCTGTCACTTGCATGCTATAGAAATGCCATTGCCTGCTTCGTTAAGTGGTCATTATGCTTCATTACGGGTCCATGTTAGCATCCTCGGCGGTGGCTGTGAAAGGTCAAATCTTCCTTCAAGCTACCATGGAAATGGTACCAGGCCTGAAGGCTCCTTTGGTATTTTTAATGTGAAAAGTAATGACACAATCTGGTGGCCTGTTCACAGAAAAGTTCAAGTGACCTATAGAGCTCTCTTGGCTGAGCTTCCAGGGGCCAGCACCGGGCCATGTGTGTATGGAACATTGTAGTCCCATTTATCAATACTTGAGTAACTGTGTTGGGTTTTCCTTCCAAATTCATTAAAAAAACCCACACAAGGCAAGAAACACTGCTCAAAGTGGATGCTGTTGTGGTGGAAATCCTTGCTCGCATCTTCCCAGTCCACTGTGGCTGGCACGGGGCTGTGGTGGGGCACAGGGAGATGATCTTGCTGAATAGGATGAGTCTGGGAGGGGTTGGAAATGTCTCTGTTTGGGACAGAAGGGAAAAAGAGTGGAAAATCACAGCCCCAAGTGGGGCTCACCTACACCATGGCCAGACAACACATCAGCCCTCTGCAGCACAGAATTCGGTTTAGGTCTTGCAAGTTGTAGTGGGTTTGGTGACCATCTGGGCAGGTGCCCTCATCCTGGGGAAGAATGACTGTTCCTATGGTTTAGGTGTCAGCAGTGGCTGTGTCTGCTCGAGGCAGCATCCTCTGAATCTGAGGGGATTAATGATATTTTCTGTCACATTGCTGGAAGTCTTCGGTAGTCAAAGAAGTGAACGTGGGTGTCTGTGACTTTACTGAAGATCCAAGGGTACAAGTGTAAATCTGGTACCCTGACTATGAGTGTCCCTGTGCTGGGGATTCTGGAGATGAGATAAAGTCACCTTTTGGTTTCTGCACTACCATAAGTGTGTGTTTTGACATGGTTTTCACTTCGCTGCATTAGTTAGATTTGGAAATACCAGAGCTCTGGTTCTGTAGGTGCTGGATGGGAAAGAGCATGTCCTGTGGAGAGTAGTGTTGGGGTAAATATTTAGCAAAACTGCTACAGTGGGGAGGGAGGGCGGGGAGATGGGCAGGAATTCATTGTCATTATGCTGGTGGGTGCAAAACAGGAAAATGAGTCTTTTTCTGCATGTGCTGTGGGAGTCTGCAAAGCTCCATCGGCACTGAGTGTGGATGGGCATCATCAGCTGAAGCTTCTGCTGTGTCACTGACTCCGGGCTGCCTTTTGTTGTGAGATAATTGTTTTATGATTCTTCTCTTGTTTTCCACAGGTGTGAAATGATGAAATCGAGAAGCTTTTGGCTATCTCTGGTACTGCTTGGGGTTTTCCTGTCGGTGACGAGGGGATGGATGGACGTGGACAGGAGCAGAAGGCTGTATTCAGATGTGGGGAGGCCTCACCAAGAGGTACTGTACATCTGCTGCTGCTGCTGCAGCTCTTGTGTTTCTATTTGTGTGCTGTGTTCAAGCTTTCCATGCTGTGAAAACAGAAACAAGTGAGGGCTTATCCATCTATATTTGTATTAATATATTTACTGAGGAGGTCAGTGACAAAACAGTGATTGGGTACAAACTGTGAAGCAGAAGCTCTTAAACTTTTGAAGTATATTGCCATCATTCTGGAAGTGAAACTGTGCATCTGGCCATTGTGGTGATGCCATCTTTGTCCCAAAGACTCTACACTCTGTCCTGGGTTTGCTGGGACCAGTGAAACTAAATTTAATAAGCAAACTTTGTCCTGACTCTTCATTTGGGTCACTAGACCTTCAGATGAAACTTGAATAAAGTCATTTTACTGCTTAAAAATAGGAAAACTGAGCCATTGGGTGGTTCTGAGAGAACCAGCAAAGTTACTGCCCAGAGCCTTTCCCTCCTGACTTTCTGATGTCAAACCTCTGCAAAGCACAAAGTAATGGGGAAGAGAACAAGGGAGCCTGGTGGCCAGAAGGAAGGGCTGGTGATCTTGATCCAGCTGGAGAGGACTCCTAATGGCTGGTTAGGGAGGTGGATCTCCCGATGCATTGATGCAGGATGGCGATGTGTTCTTCAGCATTCAGTCCCTGGACTGGTGGGAGTGGAGAAGCAATTAAACCTATTTCTGGTGCTGTAGGTGACAGCCTTGGCTTTTGCTGAGTGATACGGGTTAAGTAGGTCCCCATTCTGATGGGTGTCTGATGTGGGCTGGCCCAGCAGAGACGGTGCCTTTCTGGACCAGAGCTCACAGCATGGGTTGGCTGCACAGATGTGAGTGGGCTCAGATATTTCACATCTCTGAGGCTGAGGCATGCGAAAAAGGCCATAAAAAAATCCAGAAATGTGACTTCCATGAAAAGATAACTATGAATGCTGAAACAATTTTAGTTATTTAATTAGTTCCTGATTATCATAGGCTTGCTAAATGATCATTCAAATGCTTGGAAGTGGGAGATGGTGGGGGAGGCAAGGAAAAGGAGACTTTGGTATTTTTTTTAACTGCCATTGCCTAGAAGACTGACTTACTGGAAGACACATTACTCAGTGCCAGGCTAATGATGAGCCCTTGATGGATTCACGCTGCAATTGGATCTATTTAAGCCTCGGGATTTTGTTCTGCTTGGAGAATCCCATTTCTCCCAGTCACATCCCATCTACAAATACCCACAGTTGCATGTGTGCTATTTCAATAAAGTAGTTTAAGGTGGTTAAAAAGATGCTGTTCACTGCTTAGCAGGACTTGAAAATAATTTCACTGGAGCTGGAGGTACTGCAGTTCTGAGGTCTATCTCAGGTGTTTTCACTTGAGGAATCTATCCTCTGTTCTGGAAAAGTGAAGAAAAAAGTTCCCTTCCACACCTCCACTGTTCTTTTGTTGCTGTGTAGATTTGGGTAGCTTGTTAGCACTGTTACAATCAAAAATATTTAATTATTTTGCATGCTTTTGCATTTTAAAAGATGTCATTCTTCACTAATGCATATTAGTTTTGATTTTTTTTAAAAAAGTTACTCTGAGGAATTAAATTCATCACTCAAATTATTTACTATAAATTGTACAACTATTATACTATTTGAAAGATGTTAATTCATTTGATCTTCCTCTAAAAACCATGAAGTTATTGCACCAATTACTTGATCTTGCTTGAGGTGAAAGTATCTAAGCTAGAAATGTATTTGTTCAGATTTGCACTGCATCTAACAGGTGTGAATATTAAAAAATTTTTAATCTACAAAGCATACAGTTTAAATAGCTTCAAGGGATATAAGTTATAATGCAGATTTTTAAAAAAATGTAACTGTGCAGAAAGCTTGTTCCACAAGAACGTGTTTATACATTGTGGCACCAAACACCAGGATGGATCTGGAAGCCCTGGCCATAGCTTTCAGGTGGGTCAGTGAAATTGAGAACTGCCATTTGCTCTCAAAAAGCATTTATTTTGCCTTTCAGAAAATAGTGTAGCCATAACACCTTTTTAATATAAAAATTACTTGAAATCCTTTCCTAGTCATCTTGGGCTTTGTTCCACTTAGAGCTCCTTATTCACGAGAAGTGTTTGTTGGTTACCAAATGTGTGGTTTAATTAATATGTAATTCCACTAACACGTGTTTAAAACATTGAATCACAAATAGAAAAGCTCCTAGCAATTCACTAAAATTGCATAAAAACATGTAAAGGGTTAATTCACAGGTCAAATAATTTGAAGTGTGCTCTGATCTAAAATTCCTATGAAATTCATCAAAGCAAATACTTGGGTATGGGTCACTGACCTTCACTAATACTTGTTCTGATCTACATAGGAACAAGTTTACTGAATCAAAAACATTGCTTAATTTATGTTCAGATTGCTAAATCGATTTCTTCATGGTCTGTGGTAGAATTATTGCAGTTGTGCTTTGCATTTATAAGGGGAAAATAAGTCTGGAGGCCATAGACTGCAATATGAAGCCCTTTTGCATGAGAAATTCACTCTCTAATATTGCAATGGTCTATCTTTGCTTGATGCTCAGCCTTCCACCTCTCAAATTTATGGGGTGTTCCTGAGAAGAGGATTGTTTTCTGAAATATTTTTGGTCCATGTGCACGTAATCTGAGATTCCATGGGTGTAGAATGAACTAAAATACAAAACCTGATTAAAATAAGGACAAGGTTAGTATTTTAAAAGCTGGGACTTGCCAGGTATGTGTTAATTTTGGAGACTACTGCTGTCACTTTTACATTGTGAAATTTCCATAGGTTGGTTCCAGAGGATGCTGGGAAGCTCTTGGAGCTTCTGGATGCTGCATGTGGACCTTCATAGAGCAAGGAGGTGCTGCTTCCCAGGGTTGAACCATCACAGGACTAAATCCTACTGAGTCGAATATATGCCAAAATACCTAAATATATGGAGCTCACCACTCTGGGGTGATATTTTTGGACAAGCTTTGCCTCTGCCTTCAGCAAGGCTCGTTCCATAGTAAAAGTGGATGTTTTAGAGGTGACCACATTTCAAGGGTAGCTCTGCTGGCTTAAAAGGGCTTTGAGTTGCCGATGAAGCATGAGATGATGCCATCTGGGGTCACCTCTCCTTTCTTGAAAGGAATTCTCAAAAACATAGATCTGCCAGCCATTGGCAGTGGCTGTGAAAGGAGTTCCCAACATGAACATAACAAAAGAGGCATAAACAACCTGGATCTAAAATAATCCTGGTGTTCAGGTTTGAAGGAGAACTTGACCAGGATATTCTGATGGAAACCCTGTGGTAGTACTCCACTTGGTCTCTACAGAGTAATCCCCACTAGTAGCTCAGGCCGATTTTGCAACCTATTTGGGGTATTTTACAAAAGCATCTTAATATATATTGAAATTTATTTCAATAGCTGTCCTTCTCTTTACCACTTTCTGTGAGAGGCTGCTTTTCTGCATGTGCTGAAGCCAAGCTGGCTTTGCCGTGGTTCCTGGGGCAAGTTTCTCATCTCCCCTTCTCAACCTGTGCCGCTGCAGGTTTCTGTTGGCTTTTCCAGGAGTGGGTCTCCCATCTGCTGCGGGGACCTCCTCAAACACAAGTTGGCAGAGTCTCAGGAAGAAAATCCTGTGTTAGGTTTTCCAGGGCGCTGCTGGCAGGTAGCCTGAACAATATTGTCCTAGTTGGAGAGTGTGACAGTGGAGAACAATCCTGTGCATGTACATGTGTAGTTGGTGTGTGCTGAGCTGTGACAGGTACTGTTTGGGTGGCCCTGATAGCTCCTGAGCGGTTACAGTACAGACCAGCAGGTGTCCCAGGGTCTGCTCTGTGCTGCAGAACCAGGGCTGCTCGGTGGTTTTGTAGAAGTAATTAATTGCTTTCATTTGGCTTTCACTCCATGCTCTGTTTTTGTGACCCTCCCTCCCATTTAAGAAGTCTCTTGGGACACCATAAATGTGTCCCAGGCTCCTGTGGGAGAAGAGCTGTGTCCCTGGGGAGGCTCCTCCAGTGCAGGGCTCACAAGTGATGCTTTCAGTGCTCACACGAGTGGCTCTCACAGATCCCAGCACGGGGGGGGCTTGCTTTTCCCCTCTCCGTGCTGCAAGATGTTCTCAACTGTTCCCAGTGAGGAGCAAGACAGTGTCAGTGTGCAGTGGTTTATCTAATTTGGACCGTGACAGTTTAAGGGTAAATTAGACCAGCTGTGCCAATATGATCTCCTTTTCTTGATTATTTTTACCCATTATTATTTTTGTTACCTTATTTTGCTTTATGCCTTGAATTCTGTCACCAACCTCAAAGTATCATGTGTAGTTATATCCACATTTATTTATATGCTGATGAAAGTACCAAATATGTTCATTTCTTCAAGGTACCACAGCTTTCTTACTGGCATTCAGAAGTCTTGGGCTGTATGGGATGCCCATCGTTTGATTTGTTCATTAGTTACTGCCTGCATGGCACGTGAACTGCTTAAAATCTCCAAGTAATAAATGTCACTTTAACCTTCCCTATGACTGCAAATGCTGGGTCTTACCAGCCCTTCAGTGCCATCCTGCACAGGATAAAGCATCCCTCTGGTGCCCACTCACAGCCTCAACTGCACTTGTCTGGAGGTATCAATTACTTCTGGAATTCCTAATTATCTTCAGATTCTTAAATGCTGTTCCATGTGCTGCTGCAGCTGAAGACCACAGTTGGTTATTCCAAGCAGCAGGGGAGTCATGGGGGTGATTTTGTGTTCCCTCCCCCAGCCAAGTCATATTTCCTAATCTGGCATGCTATGACAGAAGTGCTTTGGGAAGTAAGGTACAAAATTGCAAAGGCTTTTGGTAAAAGCTTTTACTTATAATTCAAATAGAGGCATAATTTCAGAGCATGAGCTTGGAATAAAACAGGTACAGTGTATCAATTTTATATGCAGCTGAAGATCTAATATCCTGGTGTTTATTTTAAGAATTATTATTAGTAATATATTCTCTGCCATGTGTGTGCTCTTCCTGCTTGTAAGTCAGTTTGGAGAAAGGAAGGGATGAATCAGATTTGAATTAGTATCTATACTGGGCTACAGCCTGTGCCTGTTTTAAACATCGAGGAAGGTAAAGGGAGATTATTTTGATACTATTTTGGTACGTTCTGATAATTCACTCCTTGTTACCTGCGTTGTTGTGGATACAAGAGGGAATTTTTTTCACAATGAGAACAAATAGCCACTGGAATAATCTCCCCAGGGAGAGGTGGATTCCACATCACAGGACACTTTTAAGATCCAGCTGGACATGATGTCTGTCCAGACTCTGCTTTTACCAAGAAGGGCTGGGTCAGATGATCCCTGAGGTCCCTTCCAACCTGATATTCTGTAATATCCCTGTGGAGATGAGAAGCTTTTGCCCTGAGTGATGATTATCAGCGTATCTGCAGTTCACAGTGATATGGAATATTTCAATAGTATTTGGATATACATATTGGGGTCCTTCCTCTGCATCCCCAAACCCCACTTACCCCCTCCTGTGTCCCCAGAGGGTTTAATAGATGCTGGATCTTATGGGATGGTACCCAGAGGGTTTAATAAATGCTATATCTTATGGGATGCTACTGTGCTTGAAGTAGAAGAACATTTGAATGTTGGGTTACTTGAAACAAGGCAGAGACTATAGAATTGAATAACAGCATAAAATTTGAAGAGCTTTAGTTTACATGGGTGGTTATGGTCAGTGTGTGGATGCTGTTCCCTGGGGAGAGGAAAGACCATGGGCTCAAGGTGCCTGGCTCCGTGCTGAGCTGTGGCACAGACTGACCACAGGAATCCAATCTCAGGAAGTATTTTTTTTTTCATGTTACAGTTGAGCGACTGTAAAAAATTGCACCAAGGGGGGGAAATGCTGGTGTATTCCTGAAGCAGAGAATACGACCAGAGAGAAACATCCTGCAAATAAAAATAATCTAAAGCAATTTTAACTTGGCTGTGACGTGGCAGAGAGTTATACTTGCTGATATTCTGTCCCGAAGCTATTTAACCTGAAAAGACTAAATATTGACTAATAATTTTTTTTCCAAATGTAGCATCTTATCCCTTAATAAAACAGCTCTAGCAGTAGTTTTTAAAAGAAGACAGCTCTACTGAAAATACTTTCTACCATCAAGCAGGGGAATTCTCTTTGGTTTTTTTTTTAAGGTAGGAAGGATACATCTGCAAATTTCTAACACGGGCGTCCCATGAGCTTCCCTATGACAATATGGAAATTTATGGAGCTATACCTGGGTTCTCTCATCTGAAGTCCAGAAATAGTAATGAGTAAAATCAGAGATGCAGCAATTACCTCAATTAGCTGCCGTATGGGTGAGCAGATGATACTGTGTGATGTGAGACATCAGAGCTTCTCTCAGTGTTTATACCAGACAGGACAAATCTAAATTGCCAGCGTCTGTCCTCATAGCGAGCTTGCTTTAAACAGCAGTGAGTGATTTATTTTCTTCCCTGTGCCTCAAAAAAAAAATAAAGTGGATGCTTGCTGCCTCATTAGCATATTTTTTTGAAAATATGCTTTGTTTGTGGTTGTAAACAGAAGATCCTGATTGTCAACCTAAGCTGTGTGTTAGTTATAACCACTGCAGATGCTGAGGTCTGTATGCAGAATGCCTCACCAAGCCCTGGGCTGGGGGGCAGGGTAATTGTCTTGACCCCTCACTTGAGATAAGGAAGAGCATGTTCTGAAGGGGGAAAAAAAAATTTTAAAAATCCCTGGGATAATAATCTATTAATAGGAACAGCCACTTCTTTATTCAATTGCTAAGTGAGTCAGGGGGTATATTTAGAAATTGTGCAGCAGTTAGGTGGTCCTGGGAGCAGGTCCCTGGAGATGTGCTGTGTGCAAGGGTAAGGTTTAATTTAGTGATAGACCTGGTGTGAGCCTGGCTGTGCCTCCTGGCTTTGCTTTATCCCCCTGCAGAAGCCCTGCAGCCTCTGAGGTCCAAGAGGGTTGCTGTGCTCCAGCAATGCAGGTGACCTGTGGATCTGGGAGGTGTTACCTGCTCTTCTGCATCCCTTCCATCTCCTACATTAAACTTTTATTTTTTGGCGAAGTCCCCTATGTTAACCTTTGCTTCTGGTCATAAAAAAAAAAAGATGGGGGACTCCTTTTGAATAAATCTACATCACTATTAAAGGGCAGGAGACCCAAACCACTGCAAGGTAAGGTTATTCTGTGAATTGCTGCACTCGAGGGCAGTTGGTACCTCTTTGGTACCAAACCTGGTGGTACACGTTAAGCATCATGCTTGTGGGATCAAAGGCTGCTAACAAGAAGAGAATGGCAAATATACAGCTGTATAGAAATCTCTGTAAATCCTGGTCTGCAAATGGGGAAGTTGGGAAAGAAAGAGAACTACAAAGAGACACTCTGCTCTGAAGGTTTGCACCTTTAAAATACTAATTCCTGCTTGTGATGTCTCTGCGTGTCTGGGTCATCCTCTGGTTTTAGTCAAAGAAAAGCTAGAAAGAAATAGCAGACAGAAACCTGTCTTTCCTGATTTCAAGTCTAATTGTGACTGTTTAATTACTAACCTTGCAAAGTGTGCTCACTTTTCCAATTAGAATGCAGGAAATTGCATGTGGCCACATGTGGATGTGCAGGGACAAAAGGAAAAACAACAGTTACAGAAAAATCAGGAAATGGTCCTTTTTCCCTCCCTGTTGGCAGGTCGTCTACATGATCAGCCCATTACTTATACCAAGTATAAAGTACTATGTAACTACTATAATTTTTAACAGTTCTAGACTCTGTGCATTTCAGAGCTGTATTTCAGGCCAGAAAGCTGTCTTGTGCTCCATCTCCTGTTGTCCCACCATGGGACAACATTGGGGCTGTCCTGTGTGTGGCACAAATCCATGCAGCCATGAACGGGGGAACCATGTGTATGACAGAACAGGTGTGGTTGTTGTCAAACCATGGGCTATTTTAGCAGTGGGTTGGCATATTTTTATTTAAGACTGCTAAGGGTGTGTATTATATTCTGCACCTTAATGTCTGCTCCACAGCTGTAGGATCTAGGTTAACAGATTGCTTTTAATCATGCACAGCAGCTGCTACTGATGTGATTTTATACATACATCAAGCAGTTATTAGGTATCTGGAATTTATTACATTTTTTTAAAACTTCTGTAAATGGTTAATATTGCCTGCCTAAAGGCTGGGCTATTTTACTGTCCTAGAGTTGAGGAGAACTTCAAGAGCAGCTTGTTTGTGTCCTCAGTCCCATGGGTGTTTTAAAGCTTCTGGGAAGCTCTGATTCATGCTGTGCTTCCTGCAGACAGTCCTGGACCAGATTTGTTTCTGAGCGACCTCCCCTTGCTCATGCTGCAATAATAATTTTGTGTAGTTAGAGCATCCACATGACTGTTCTGCCTGCTCGTTCCTTGGCTGAAGGAGAGAATGTGGATGTTTATTAATAGAGATTGCCCTTGAGGTGTGGGAATTAGATTGCTGCATGATAAACACGTCACCACAGTTTGGTGCAGCAATTTCTTGGGCTTTGTAGATCATTATTTTTCCAAATCAGAAATTACCCTTACAGTGCATTGATTTTGCCTGTGGTTATAAATGTAAGAGGAATGTGCATATGGTCTTTCCTTGCCCCCACCACCCCCATTTATGTTAGAGCAGCTCCAACAAGTGAAAATGATCAACTGCTGGTTAGCATTGGTATAATAAAGCTAAGAGAGAAATTGGTGTTCTTAGTCTAATGGTTTGTCTTCTGTGTTTCCTGGGCTCCCCTTGCTAGACACCCAAAAGTTGCACCCTGAAGGGTGTACCAAGACACCAAACAGGGCTCTCCAGAAAACTTGAATTTGCTCAAGCACAATTGTACTTGATGAAACTCCATCTGTTCTCACTGCAGCCACTGGGTTGGTTGGTCCTTTGGAGATGCAGTTTTTCCAGTAGCTGTGTGTCTGGTGAAAAGCAATACTCCATTGGAGCAAACATACTCCATTGATTTCCATGTAACAATGATGAGGCCCTTCAGATAGGGAACAGAGAGGCCTTTTATTCTGCGTTCAATTAACCAACATTAAAAAGGAGGAAAATAGGTGCTAAAAGTGAACCTTGACAAATAAAACTGTTGTATTGCATTAATGAAATGGTATTTTAAAATGGTATTCATGAAGAAGCTTTATAGAAGGAATAAGAAATCTGAAGCATTTTTTTCCCTTCAAAGCATATGATTTATGTTCTGATAAAATTAGATTTTTAGTTAAAGGAATTTGCAGTCATTAAATGGTGCCCATGAAATAAGTCTCATTTATAACCATCTGTTTTATGGCTTCTGCGGAAAAGTGTTCCTCAGGCAATGCATCCGAGAACTTTAATGTCATTTTTATCAAAATAGTTTGGCTCTCTATGAGTAACACTATTAAAACCTCTGTGTAATTTTTTTACTTGAGAACAGTATCTTATGCTTCAAAGAAAGGGTGGCTACTCCTTTTTGTGAAAAGATTGCCACAGCGTGGAACACGGTGCTGTGCCTGTGGCCATGCTTGCTGGTTGTGTCTCTTAGTGGTACATCACATCATGAATAGGAAGGTCTTATGTTCAACTTGCTTTAAAGAAGAAAAATCAGCATCCTTTCTGTGCTAGGGAAGAGAGAAATGATTTGGCTGAAGCAAAGTAGGAAAAATTGAAGTCCCTGCCATAGTTTGCTTTACCAGAGGGACAGAACCCACTGTTGTGTCTCTACTTGGAGCTGGTGCCTTTATGTGGCTGCTCTTTAAGCCTTGCCAGGTATTTTTATAATTTCCCATTTTTCTGTCTACTCTTCTGAACTGTTGAGTGTCCTCAATGCCTTTGGCCTTTTCTCCATGGAAGGGGATGTTTTGGGGGATGTACCAAGTGCTCATATTCTCCCAGGTGAGGAGAAGTGATGAATTGCAGCCTGACCTCATGTTCTCCCATTGCATTTCTAACAAGCTTTTCTTCTGAATCCCACATCTGTTTTTTGGGGTAGTTTACATTCATCACAGCTTATAATTGTAAGGGGAACAGAGTAAAAGAAGGGAAACTTTGAAGACCATCCTTTGTTTTTCACGATGCCTGTGCAGTTCCTTTCATGGAAATACCAAAAGGGTATTTAATACAAGTGAGCTGACACTTGAGGTTTTTTTTATAAAGTGTGATTGTCTTTTTTTCCTTTTGATCAATGTAATAGTTGTAATTAGTTTTAGTGTTTCTAAGCTTTTGAAATGCAGAGAATTCAAACAGCTTGTTAAAGCGAGGGACTCCCGGCGAACTTTAAAACTACTCTTCCCTTTTGCATATATTACATGTACATGGGCTTAATGATAGCAGGCTGTATCTGAATTTTTTTTATCCCGTGCCCCACCTCTCAAACTAATATTTTGAAATGCTGTGAGAGGTCCCTGGAGTGTAACTGTCTATGCAGCTCAGAGCTTTGCTGCCTAAAGAGGATAAATGCTTTGAAGTCTGTACTAATCCTGAATGCCATTTTACATATTTCTTAAGATCACTGAGGTAGCTTCCTATGGGGAATAATGACTTGGTATTTTTATAAGCGAATACCCTTTTTTTTTTCTGGTTTATTCCCCTCAGTTGAGTTTAGAGTGCCAAGGAGACTACTTTTGATCCTTCTTGGTTTTGATAAGAGCTTTGTTTTTGAGAAAGCCCCCCTGGCCTCTTCCTTCCCCTCTGGGGGTCCTGGGAGAGGGTCGGGAGGGAGCAGAGTGTTTCTGCAGGCAGCACACGAATCACCCCACCACTGCTGTGTGTGACACCACATCCTTGAATAAAACACCTCATTCTGAGTTACCTGATGCTGTCTGATGTACTCGGGTGAGGGAGGTGAGGCTTTCAGGAGTTAGCTCAGCAGGTACTGTTGTTACTTCCATACACTGATTTATTTTTTTCTTTTTCTTTTGTTTATTTCTATCTTTTCTCACTTGGAAGAACTCTGTATTCTTTATCGTGTGCTCCAGTGGCAGCTTTTGGTATTTTCAATTACCCTTTGGCAAGGCCCTCTGTACGGCAGAAGGAGACTGTGGATGTATTTCATTAGATGCGTGGCACTATACTTTACTTCCCTTTGTCTACATGTGGTCTGCAGGGAGGTACTTTATTTTTAAAAAAGGGAAAAACTACCAATAAAATCCCAATAAGCATCAAGTGGGCCAGAAAGCTCAGATGTCTGGGGAGACCATGTGTTATTTCCCTATCAAAAGGAGGACGGAAACAAACATTTGTTATTTCATTCTCTGATAAACATCTGAGAAGAGTGAGCACAAAGGGGATGAAATGAGGTTAAACAAGGCAAACCCACAAGAGAAACAACCTGCCTTAGGAGCCTCAGGCAGGGCACTGGAGACTTTGCTCTTCTTCCCTGAGTGTGTACCAAGGGGTACCATGGTGGAGATGGTGCTGGGGCCATCTGGCTCTTTGGGGTCTTCCCAGTTAAAGGTTGCATGCAGTGGGGTGTATCAGCCATCAGTGGGCACTGCCCAGGTCAACAGAATTCCAGGCAAGATAGGCTTTTACAGTCCTCCATGATTCTGCTATTTTTAATGCTGGTTGCAAGGAGAATTCTTTGCTGTTCTTTGGGGTGAGGGTGGTGAAAGCCTGGCCCAGGTTGCCCCGAGAAGCTGTGGCTGCCCCATCCCTGGAGGGGTTCAAGGGCAGGTTGGAGGGGGCTTGGAGCAACCTGGTGTGGTGGGAGTTGTCCCTGCCCAGACAGGAGGTGGCACTGGGTGTTCTCTAAGGTCTCTTCTTACCCAAACCATTCGATGATAAGTAACCTGAATGATGGCAATTTTAAGTATCTGTAATTAACCCATAAATAATGTTCCCGCGTGGAATTAAATATTTATTCCTCTGGAGTCTCACCATTAGTATAAGTAGATAGTGTTGTCTGGGAATGCAATGCCCTTTGAGACTTTACTCACTGTCTTTTTAAAAGAAGTCTCTTTATTAGAGGTGGTAGTGATGCTTCACAAGAAACAGGGCGAATAATGTAGAAGTGTGATGATTGAAATGAGCCCTCAGCTCTCAGTGTGAGTAGTCCAGTGGCTTTGAAATTATTCACATAATTAAACAAGTATCTGTTAAAATATCTGTAATGGCTCCTCCCTCCTCAACCCTGAATCCTTGGTGTAATAATAATAATAACCCTCCAAGCTGCTCTCTTTTAACATCAGTAGAGAAAAAAAATCTATTTTAAAGAAAGATCTTGTGCTCTACCATGTAACTTATCACAGGATGATGAATCATTTTAGGTGATATATTGATCCATTAAATATTTGTGGACAAACTGAAATCTATGCCTGTAATTACTCCTCAGTTATTGTGTAGGGCTTCATAGATGCTTCTCTGGGACAATGACTAATGTTTTTGGGGGTTTCTGTTCATGCTGCCTTTGAACAATTCTTGTATTTAAAAAAAAAAAAACCACAAAAAATTCTCTTTTTCCTTATAGGATGCCAGAAGGTTTGAAGTTACAAGAAGAAAAGGTAGGAAAAAAATTTCAATTTTCTTTGAATGTGTGTGTTGGTGTTGAGTATTCTTGCAGTAGCTTTTTAAAACAAACATACTTTACACACTTGAAAGAGTGTACTGCTGTGGGATTTCAAAGAGGCTGCCTCCCAATGCTTGCCTGACAGCTCTTGGAGTTGCAAAATGTAGATTTTTATTTTTTTTTTTATTTTATTTCAATGGAAAATTGCTCACTCAGCACAGAACTGCATGATGGTCTTAAGGGTGGAAGTCAAGGTTTGTTGGATGCTGGCAGAGGATCTAAACTCTGACCCTGGAGCATTTCGGGGAGAAAAAGGTCCAGATAAGGCTTTTGAAGCATCAGCATGGTGAAAATCCAGCACAAGGTGTGTCAGTGGAAATGGGAGTTGTGCTGATGCCTGGAGCTTGGATCCTATTCCTCTAAACTCTTGTGCATCAGTAACTAATTGGCTGCTGCTGTGAGAGGTTTTTTTTGATGGTTCCCTGCAGGTGAGAATTGGCCATCAAAGAGCTGGTTCTGGTTATCATTAATTTTGATTTTGTTTAGCAGATGTTTTCTGAATCGGGCAGTTGCTTACCTCATCTGTCTTGGTGTAACGTGAGGTGGGTGGCACTCTCCTGTTCAACACATTCATGTGTTCCCCTGTTCTATTCCAGCAGCTTCTTTAATTTCTTCAGGCATCCCATATATTGGGAAGAGGTTACCGCTGTTTTACTGCCTAAATAAAAAAGGTCAGGTCCAAGGGTAACTTTTTATCTGGGCAAATAATCTCCTTTTGATTTTTTTTTTGTGGTTTTATTATTATTTTTTGCTGTGAGGCTGAGGCAGCAGAGAGGCTTGAATAAATTAAATATATGGCTGTTGCTAAAAGTGAAATCTGCTTAGCTCAGCTTTCCAGCATAGGTGGTGTCAGTCAAATGTCTTCATGAAAAGTCCAGTTTTCTTGGACTTCCCTGGATTTCAGACTGAGGAAGACTGAGGTCTTGGATCAGGGTTGCTTTGAGATGCAGAATTATGGAGATGTTTCAGTCATGCTGTAGCTGTAGACTCTGTGGTGCAATTCGGTACTGACGTGGAGGGTGAATCTTGTGAAAATGGACTTCATGAATAAAACTTTGTGGAAGTACCCCTAGTTCTGCTTCAGGCATGACTTGGCTTGCCAAATTTACTTCCCAGGAAAAGTAATCAACTCCTAGAAGACATCAAATATAGCAATTTTTTGAAAGCAGGACTGAGTTTATAGACCACGTGGGTGCTTGGAAAATGTTACTTCAGAGCAGTAACTGGATTTTGAGATCGGTGCCTCTAGGCCCCAAATCTCCAGGCTCAGGCTGATTGCCTTCAGAGGATGGGTAAGACTTGACTGGCATTTGGCGGGCTGAAACCATACCTTTTTTTCAGAAATGAATTGAATATAATGAACTTCTCTGTCAGAAGGCTTCTTAGATCCATGGATGGAGTTGGAGAGAAGGGGAGTATGGTAGTTGGGGAGTTAAGGTCTATAGATAAATTGGGCTTATGCCCAGCAGTGCAATCTGTGAATAATCACATACGTCTGAAGAACTGCAAACTCTTCAGAAGTCAAGAAGGAAATGCCAACAAACAGGGGGAATACATCTTGGTCACAAAAGCCTGTGGATTTGTGGAGCTACCTGGGGATTTTCAGCAATGATTAAGTATCTTCCTCTCTGGTGTTAGTCCTCAATAGTGCCTATGAAATAATTCAACAAAAGCCTCCTTCAGAAACCTGTTTAGTATTAAAATGTGTGCAGAGCAGATACCGCTCAGTGCTAGAAAAAAATAACAGGAGGGTTAAAATGTTTGTTCTGCACATGAAAGGATTTATTATAAATTTTGTGATATGCTATGATTGGATTTGAAGGTTCAGGCAATTTTGGGGGATGATGGTTTTCACCTAAGAAAATGGTAATTTGGGGGGATAATGGCCTTTACCTGAGGAAATAAGATGATTAGAAAATGTTTGAGGGTGGAGGGGTTTTGCTTGTTGCCTTCCTTTGGTGGAAGATTTGGCTGAAAAACTTTGAAATTTAAAATCATCTAATGGCAACCACCACAAAGGTGAGAGCTGCAGCAAACTTGTTCTGTGTCTACTTTTATTATCTCATGCTCATGGCTGAACCAGAATAATTAAAAAAGAGCTTTTGGTGGAAGGAGGGTCCATCCTGGCTTAGACTTCTGAGAATTTTTTCTCTCCTTTTTTTTTTTGAGTCCTTAAGACTGAAAGCAGATATTTTTCTCTTGAAGAAGCAAAGCCCTGATTATTGTCAAATGGCCCACAGGTAAATACTAACTCTCCATACTCATTTCCTTCAAGAAATAGTCCATTTAATAGACGGTTGATGGTCAGTTGTGCTGGGCTGTGTCTGTATTAGATGAAAGAAAGATATGAAAACACTTTCTTCCTTTTTTAGCTGTGGATGAGTGTAGTTACACTGGGAGGCTTTTGGTTTCTGGAGTGTCAGGGCTACATATGCTGGAGAAATTCTGAAGCTGCTCCAAAGCTCATTACAGTCGATGAATGGCTTTCCTTTGACTTCTGTGGGTGCTAGATCAGCTATAATTACATGATCTTTTAATTGCTGTGGTATGGAGGGGAGATACTGCCCTGACTGCAGCTGGCAACTGCCTTCCAGCCTGATGTATGAAGACTGATTTCCTTCTGAACTTAAATGGAAATAACTGCAGATCCATTTTGTTCCAGGGATGCTGAACTGGTGTTTGAATGTTATCTTTTTGACTAAAAATGATCTTTTAACCCGAAAAACCTCATTATGGTAGCTGATTAGAAGCTGTAAGAATATTTTCCTGCATTCAGTTTAAACCCATTAAGTAAAATTTTGCTCTCAGTGGGTCACGCTTAAGACTCACTGGAGTTTCCATCTGCATCATGCCCAGGTAATGGAAAACAGAATATAATGTAAGGTGCCTGTTTGTGATGCTGGCTTTAAAAAAAAACACCACAAAACCAAACAAGAACACAACTCAAGAGAACCCAGCATGTGGTAAACAAGCACAGGATTTGAATATCATCTCTTTACATTGTTCTCTTAAACTCAAATCGGGCGGCAAGTTAGAGCAGGTAAAGCTGCATATTTTTTTCCCCCCCCGGTTATCCAGTCTTCTTTCTTTTCACATTTCTATTTAAATATACTTCTCCATTGTTCACTCCATCTGCTTACATATGTTTTTAGGTCTTAGCATTGTTGCAGGTTCCTATGCACTACCTGCCCTTAGCGCTTAGGAAAGGGAAATTGAGGAAAAAAGTTAATAACCTGCACATTTCCATCAGGTGCCCATGGCAGTGAAACAGTGCAGGAGAATAGAACAAAGCAGCAGGAGGGAGCTGGGAAAAGCAGCTGTTCAGGCAGATCAGGTGGACACAACAGATGTTTAGTGAAAAGGATGGAAAATGGTGTTTATCAGAAAATGGGGGGACTAAAGGGCTTGTGGTAAATTGGAAGGAGCACTACCAGCATTTGGGGCTTAATATTGAAGATTGGTGAGTTTTCACTGTGTAATAAGTTTAGATGAATGTGTGATACTTACCTGTTGCTGTAAACTGCACAATTTCTATATGTAAAAGCCATTTGTGTCCATCAGATTCCCCATGTCTAACAGAACAGGGCCTCCAGTGGTTTTCCCAGATATTTATTTGCAAGAACACGGGATGTAATTCTGCAGCTTCTGGAGCTGACAAATGTTCCTGCTCCTGTTGGCAGCGTGGGGCTAGAGGATGCTCAGATAAATTGTTGTTTGGGAAGAACTCTAAGCCCAAGCCTGTGTAGAGTCACATTAAGCATAAAGAGACAGATCTTCAGTAGGTACATATGGGTGAAGCCATACTGAATTTAATGGACCACCTTTGCTTTTTCACTAGCTGAGGATCTAGCCCAACTACTTAAAACTTTTAATTTGTTTTTATGTTGCTCGCAATCATCCATTCAACAAATTAGCGTCAAAAGATGCTTTTGAAGCCATTCAGCCAAGAAATGTTCAAGCAGATTGCTTCCACTCTGTTTGGCCATATAATCTTATTAAATGAGATGCAACTCCAGATTTATTCATTCAGATGACATCAGACTACCATAAAGATATGAACTTTATCTATTTTGAATTAAAAAGGCTGTAACCTCTCTGAAGTATTCACAAGCTCTGTGCTGTGGACGTCCTGTTTGTATTTGTGTATTCATTAAGAATATGCAGTCCTCATTGTTACAGTGTGTTTCCTAATCACAGTGAGGAGCAACAGAATAGAGCACACCCTGACCTTTCCCAAGTTGCTCTAGTTTTATTGAAAATCTCTGGGGCTGCATCAATTAACAGTCGTGGAGGATCCAGCCAACACCTTAAGAAATATTTCATTACTTGCCACTTGACATCAATTCTTATGTCCTAGATGAAAAACTTACTCCTGGTTATAAAACAGTAATGCCCTTTAGAAATTCTATTCACTGCATCTTTTCTCCTCACACATTTCAAATTTCCACCTATCCATGGAAGATGAAAGGCTCTCAAAACTTGGCAGGAATGGCAAGTTTCTCTTCCCCAAACTCTTCAAGAACACAATGAAATGATCAGCTGTAATTGCTTGCAGTAAATCACCTACTAATTTCCTATCCTCTTGTTCTTTTCCTATTGCTAGAGTTCGAGAAATTTGGTTTTGTTCCTTATGACCTGGTCAAAACTCTCCAAAATCACACCTGTGGCTGTATTGCTCTGTAGAAGCAGCTGGACTCCCAGGATCTCTGCTGTCTGGCTATCCCAATGACATCCAGATTATATGATAATATACAATATATCAAATGTATATGTCTGTATGTATATGCTATGTACATACAGAGTTGACAAGTCCAGAAACACCAGCTGTATCTTCAGAACATGCCTCAAGTTCAGAGGATGGATTATAATTTTAAAAATAGCTGTTTTGTAGTATCACAAAGAGGAATAATTTCCACATTTATTATACTGATTTTTAACAATTACACAGTATTTACTTAAAGCCAAGGTTCATGTCTCTCTGAGCTGCTTTGTTATCATAGGAGTCCTTATTATCTCTGGCTTTTCAGGGCATATTTTGCCAGTGAACAGCTATCTGTTACCTGGGGAAGGCTATTTGGCTGGGTCAGAATATGAATCTGATGTTCAGCTCCTGGTTTTCTGAGAAACTGCAGTCCCTCAGCATTTTTTGTACCTCATCCCACTTGCACATTATTCTTCAAATGCATGATGCAGTAGGGATGCCTAGTTTTGCAATGTTGGCAGGGAATTAGAAAGAAATAATGAAGGTGAAAATATTTTCAAGGAGCTGCCTGAGGCATTTTTTTAGCTTGAAACTTAGAGTCAGACTAACCCAAATTGGGGAAGGGGCAAAATTGTTCATTCCCATGTATGTCAGCAACAGTGTTCAATTATAACGTGGAATACTTTGTGGTTCTAAGTGGCAAGAGTTAACAGAGGGAGTAAAACCATGTGGAGGGGGAAGAACCCTAATTAATCAACTAATAAGCCAGTGTTGGGCACAGTAGCAAATTAAATAGTAATAGGCATAATTCCTAGACAGCCATACCAGAGCTGTTAATGTTGCCCAGCCATGGATGGGGCTCTGGGCATGGATGAGTAGCTGCAAACCCTGAGCAGTGAATTGTGGTTCAGCCACAGGGTTTCTGAGTGGTTTTCCAAGTCAAATAATGCTGATTCTAGTGGTCAAGTTTGGCTTCCAAATCCCTGTTTGTTCATTCAGATGGATTACATCCGAAAAAGTGAACGCAGCCATGGTTCAGCCCAGCTCTGCCAGCGTGGGAGCCCCGTTGCATGCCCAGCTCTCTCACTGCTGGAAGCAGAAGGGTTTTCCTTAAGGCTCTTGTAAATTGATGTATCAGTTTCTGTAGTTAAGTACTTTGGGGCAGGAGGAGGAATGAATTCCGTTTATGGCAGAATGGGCATGAATGTTTAGTAAGTAAATATAATAATAGGTGGCTTTGCTAGAGCAGCAGGTTGATGGACCTGAAGGAGTTGAAGCAAAAACTTCTTGAGCAGCAGGAAACCAGGCAGCTGGTACCAGCAGCAAGTGGGAGGAAGGAGCTTGTAGGCAAGCTCAGAAAGTGGCCAAACTCCAGTTCCCTGTGTAGGGAAAGGGAGAAGATGGAGATAAGCCATAAAACTAGGAGAATTTGTGGGGATTTACAAGGAGGTGCAAAATAATACATGTATTTATGGAGTACCTAGCAATCCCGAGGCTGGATGTGCCTGAAGGCATCTCTCTTTTTCTGTCTGAAAGCAGAATGAACTGTGCTGATGTGTCGGCAGGGTAAGCTGCTGGGGCTGGTTCCCACACATGTGCTGCCCATTGCAGCCCTGCTTGGCCATGGGCCACCTTTAAAGGAGTTCTTAATTTGAGCATGAACATCTGGAGATGGGTCAAATTGATGATTTCTTGGCATGTAAAGGGATTTTACTGGGGAAAAAAAAGGGGGAAAAAAGGTAGGGTGCTGCCATTGCCTGCATTCCTTATATTTAGCATCCATGGGTAGATATTGCACAGCACTATCAGATCCTAGAGCCAGACATGCAGAAATCCCAAGCTCTGCTGCAGGGTGGTGGAAGATGCTGGAGTTGTCCCTCAGTGATGCTCCTTTACAGCAGATAACATGGGGCATGAAACCTTGCACTGACCTGCAGCGATACAATGGCCTTATCTGCTGGCGTGGTCCAGAAGGCTCCTAGAACTACTTCATGTCTAGGAAACTTCAATCACTTGAGATGTTTAGGGTTTGGTTTGTTGTTTTTTTTTTTCCACAGCCAATTGCATCACACATGAATTGCTGACTTAAAGCTTGTGGCCAAAATACACACTACGAAGCCAACTTCATCAACCCAGCTTCTCGGAACAGTTAACAGCAAGGCAGAGTTTACTGAGCAGCCTTTTGGCTTCAGGCTATGCAAGAATTTTAAGTTGAAAGCATGCAAAAAAAGATATAGCCAAGTTGAGGGAGGCAGCAGGAAGCACGTAGTGTCCAACAGGGAAGGTAAATACCTCCTGCCATCAGTTCACATTATTGGAAGCTTTGGGGATAGATGAGCATATTTTCTCGAGTTAAAGGAGAGGTTGGTTTTTTGTTTGGTTTTTTTGTTTTGTTTTTTTTTTTCTGGTACAAGCCAAGAGCTGTGCCTCTCGGGGTGCTTGTGGTAGTGTCTGTCCCATGTCTGTGTCCTCCAGCATGGCATGTCAAGCCTAGGATCCTCCTCCAGGATCTCAAGATCAGTCCCAGCAGGTTGTGGTGCCGTGCTGGTGGTGCTGCCAGCTCCTGCCAGAGATGGATGACCTCCTCTTCAGCTCGAACCCCAAAGTTTGATGAAGACTTCAATAGAGAGATTAGTTTTATTCCACAGGGCAGTCTCTCCATCTCTTTTTCACCTCTCCTAATCTCTCTCTGCTCCACAGCCTGTAAATTGCTTGTCTTTCCCCAAGAGATAACCACTTTAACATTTTTTTCTCTTCCCAACATCCCTTGACTCCACAACCTTCTCTGCTTTTTTCCAGCTAAACTGAACAATCTTTTAGAAGTTCCCACTATGTCCTAAAAACCTTGCCTTGGCTGCATCCTCACCCTCTGAAGCACTTGCCTGCGACTGACCCAGAGCAGTAAAGTGGGACTGGTTTGCACTGGTCCTGTAAGACAATCTGTCTTTAAAAATAATAAAGGGAGAGATTTTTTTAGACAAAGAGGGCTTTTGTTGACTTAAACATCCCTGGCAACAGCCAGGTAGAAATTCAGAGTGAGATTTGAAGTAATGTTGGCCATTGTTCCAGGTGTTGCATTGCTATTCATGTGAAATACTACATTTTTTTGATCCAGACACGTACTTTTGCTGAAATACTGTTGTTGGAACATTGCATGATGTGGAAACCTCTCTCAGGTGGAGAAGACATACGCTGCTTGCACATAATATTGAAAGGTGCATATTCATTGGAAACGCTGAGTTTTCAGACCAGCTATAATATAAACTTTTTTGTAAGGGTTGGATAAAAAACTGGCAGCAGATGTTTCTGTTAATGGCAGTATAATGTGATATGCAAATACTCTCCAACAAGTTGGTTTATCCGGCATGTCTTAGAAATTAGCAAAATGAGTAACTTGATCTTGGAGCCAGAAAACCCAAAGTCCAAGGATCGATCGCTTATGGGCTCAATCAGGTTTTTTGAGTCATGATTTTTGACTGTGCTGCTAGTCTAGTTAACGCAGAAGAGCACGGTATATTTTCAATTACAGACCTATTAGGTTTCAACATGCCATTTCTTCCTGAACTGAGCTTCAACCATAAGGCAGAGCAATTAGGTTAATATTTTCAGAGCTTCAATTCACTGCCCAAATATGAGATAAAATAAGACAGAAATTACCCTCTTTGTGCTCTCTTAGTTCAGGCTCTTATAATCGGGTGGCCTCTGCCTGTGGCAAATGCAGGGTGTTGAGCTGTCAGCCAGGATTAGCCCAGTTGGAACACTGAGGGTCTAAATTGTCCTCTGGTGTCTTCTCCTGGAGGTGCCTCGCTTTGAAGTGGTGGCATCAGTGGTCCTCACAATTCCTACCTGTGGCTTGTTATCTTCTGTAACCACATCCAGTTCTCATCAAACCCCACAAGATGTGGAGCATCTGTTCCAGTGGCTGGTGCTGTAGCAAAGACTTGGCATAAATTAGTGCATTTCCAGGGGACTTTGCTTTGTTTGTAAATGCTTCCTTTGGACTTTACGTTTCCAAGCAAGGTTTCAGCTCAGCAATTAGTGTGTGTCAGTATATTTTTTTAATAAGAACTTATAAATCCATGAAATAGTCCAGTTGTTCTTGGTGCTTGGGAAAGAAAAATCTACTGTGTGTAAGGTAATGTAATTACTTTTCTAAAGGAGTTTTTATTATGCACCTAACTGCACATTTACTGTACTTGATAGGCCAAAATAAAACCAGAACAGAATGAATAAGCCATTTTGGTCCATTGGGTAAATAAAACAGCTAAAGCATTTATAAATATGTATTTAGTCAGCAGAGCTGATTGGCAACTCTACAACTGCTCCAGTGTCTGAGATAAGTAATCCAAATTTAATAGTCTTCCATAAATATTTCCTTGTTTGCCATGAGGCAGTATTTATTTGTCCATGCCATGCTGCTTGCTTGTTGTGTTTGATGAGATCTTTTGAAGAATGTTAGAGCAGTTTCTTGTTTTGCCTGTAACAAGATGGGCACTGCATGTGTGTATGAAGTAGCACGAGAGTGGCCCTCATATCTTGTTCCCTTCTCCTCCTCCTTTCCATCCTTGCCTCTCCCTCGCAGGTGGGATGCCTTTTTGTCATTCCTTTTGCTCTTTTGGGTTTGGTGGGGTTAAAATGCGCTGCCTTTCTGCTGAGTTTTTTAATTGCTGTCTGCTAAAGTGACCCCTAATGTGACATTCAGCAAGGCTAGATCTCAGCCCAGATAATTTTTTTCTAATTGAGTGTACGATGGAACTCATCCAGTAGCATGTTTTACCATTAATATGTGTAAAAAGCGATTCTGGACCTATAGGTTTCAAATCCTCTTCCTTCCTAAGGCATAAGTTAGATTCTGGCTCTTAAATATGCTCAGCACAATGGTCCAGCTCTGTCGGGGTTATCAATAAGTGTCTGTTCCTGTGGTTTGTTGTGTGCAATAGTTGGTGGAAAGGCCACAGCCGAAATCTACCTTGTGCAGCCAGCAGATAATGGCATAAAGTTATGCTTTTGCTTGGAAAATAAAAAGTACAAGGAGAAAAAAAGTGCTGGTTTTTTTCTGTCTGCAGAATTGGAAGTTTTTCAAAATGTCACTTCTTACAAGATTTCAATTTAGTTTCTCATTGCAACTGCAAAGCGGGTGACGATGGTGTGCAATACTCCTTCTATTTGTTTTGCTCCTCCAATTGAAATTCTATGATGTGAATTGCCTATAGTATGATTTTTCTTTACTTTTCATATTTGAATGTTTTAAAGAGTAATTTTTCTCTCAGTTACTTAAGTTAGATATTTTTTTTAAATCACCCTTCCCAAGTTTCCTGATTTTTCCATAGTGTTTTGTCTGTAACCTCTATTTT
This sequence comes from Scolopax mira, assembly GCA_004320125.1. Lineage (NCBI taxonomy): Eukaryota > Metazoa > Chordata > Aves > Charadriiformes > Scolopacidae > Scolopax > Scolopax mira. The sequence continues at coordinate 55,805 of BJBW01000076.1, read as the reverse complement.
TCAAAAATTAAGTTTTTCCTTAAACATGATATTTATATAATCTAGGTTGTAACTCTTATTGCCTATTAAATAGAGAAGTTCATCAACCACTTTCAGCAGAATGAACACTGTGGCAAACCTTGTTCCCTGGGAATAGAGTCAGTGAAGCCAGAAATTGGAAGCAGCCCTATGCAGCTCCTCGGCTGTTATCAACACGGCCAACTCTGTTGGCATCAGTGTCAATGAGGGATGATCCATTGCCAGAGACATTTGTACAGAAAAACAACAGTTTGTGAAAACAGAGGGCTGTTGTAATTAGAGCAGATGTATGGCTGAGGTGACCTTTTCTGCACCCTGACCTGGGGAAGATGCTGATGGGACTCACCTAGAGTGCAGAATTAAGGATCCTGGCTGTCTCTACACTATTCAACAAGGAAATATCTATACGACCAGTAGAAAACCCTAATAAAAGAACTATATTCTTCTAACTATATAATAATGCTTTAAATATTGAACCCCTGCAGCAGCCAGTAGCTGAGCTAAATTAATGGATGAGCCCATAGAATCATAGAATGGTTAGAACTGGAAGGGACCTTAAAGAGCACCCCATGCAACCCCCTGCCTTGGGCAGGGACACCTCCCACCAGACCAGGTTTCTCCAAGCCCCCTCCAACTTGTCCTTGAACCCCTCCAGGGATGGGGCAGGCTGGGGCTGGGTCTCGCCACCCTCACAGCAAAGAATGTCTTCCTAATCTAAATCTCCCCTCTTTCAGTGTCAAACCCTTCCTCCTCCTCCTAGGGCTCCCCTCCCTGATGAAGAGTCCTTCCCCAGCTTTCCTGGAGTCCTTTGAGGGACTGGAAGTGGCTCTCCCAGGAGCCTCCTCTTCTCCAGGCTGAACCCCCCCAACTCTCTCAGCCTCCCCTCCCAGTAGAGGGGCTCCAGCCCTCCCAGCATCTCCGGGGCCTCCTCTGGCCTCGCTCCAACAGCTCCATGTCCTTCTGCTGTTGGTGGCCCCAGACCTGGAGGCAGCACTGGGCAGAGAGTCTCCCCAGAGCAGAGGGGCAGATTTCCCACCTCCTACCCCCAACACTGGCCACACTGCTGGGGATGTAGCCCAGGGTGTGGGAGGTTTCTGGGCTGCCAGCACATGTTGAACTTCTCATCCACCAACACTCTCAAGTTCTTCTCAGGGCTGCTCTCCATCCATTCTCCACCCAGCCTGTGTTTGTACCTGGGATTACCCTGACCTCACACTTGTTGGACTTCAGGAGGTTCACCTGGGCCCACATGAGTGGGTCCATCTGAGAGGAGAGCTGGTGGCATCTCTGCTGTGCTACACCTTGCTCAGGGTGACTGGACCAGTGTGCAGGGTTCCTGATGTTGTTTGTGGGAGTTGGACGGAGCAAAGAGAATCACAGAAAATTTGGAGAGGAATCTTGCATCAGTCTTGTAAAAACAAGGTTGTTTCTGCTGTCACAATGGTGAACTGGCCAGCCTGTCCTGCAGAAGGTGTCCTAGCTGTAGGACTGTCACTGTGTGTTGGTCTCAAAACCAGTAAGGAGCAACTACTTACTGTAAAGCACAGCATGGGGAAGAATTCAAAGCCCTTACAGGTATCTTAAATTAGCTTGCAAACCCTGAATGCTCCTCAGTCCTATAAGGCATCTTAATTAGAGGGAAATCTCACATGGAGGTAGCAGAAGGAGCAGAGACAGCAAAAAGCCCTTTCTTCCTTTCGGAAATATAATAAATGCTTCACGCATTTGGAGGTTCACATTTGGATGCCATCTCTAGATAAATTCAAAACAGGTCGGCTGGATTAGAGGCATCACTAGAGTGAATGAGTTTGCAATTACCACTGGAATGTCCTAATGGCTTTCTGGGAAGTGTGGAGATGCTGGTGAAGCAATTGGGCTTTGAGCGAACGGATTTCTGTGAGACAATGCTGAAAATGACTCTTTTGCCACCTTTTAATGTTCACCCAATATAAACAGCATCATTGGAACAAATCCTTGCTGATCTGTGCATCAGGCATCGCCACTCCCTCTTCAAAGCAAGTGTGTTCATCAAGGCTTGTTTATTAGGGTTGAGCTGCTTCCTTCTGATTAGGTGACCCCATCATTTTTCAGACCGCTTTAACTGAGCACCCTCTAGTATTTTAAAACAGAAATAGTAATTACAGCCCTCTGTCTCGTCTTTCACCCCTCTGCCTTTCCAGCTCTAATGTGATTATTTCACAAGATGATGTTTGTTCACTGGAGGGTGAGGGACCGGTCTCGGCGTGAGAACAGCTGCTGCTCCTGCTCAATGCCCTGCAGAAAAGATTATTTTCAGTTTCAGGTATCGCAGCAATTAATAGGTGGAAGGACTTAAGTGAAACACATTTTATTGTGTTCATTTAACATTTATATTCATTTAATATGTAACACTTACTGCGTTCGTTTAACAATGATGAAAATCATTACAAGTACCCAACTTATTTTCCCTTGCACAGAGAAACAAATATTGACTCTGTACTTTAATGGTGGGGCTTCCACTTTATGTTTGTGGGTTTGTAGCAATAATTCTCAGACCTTCTTTAGACTGAACCCGTTGTTCATTCTTTCGGTGTATTCCTGGGGGACAAGAGGATTTCTGTCAAAACAGCGATGTGATTCCTTTTAAGCAGCAGACTGGGAGGAGGGAGGAGAGTGGAGGGGGCAGCGTGGCTCTGTGTGTGCGTGTCCCCTTTGCTGATGGGCTGATCACAGGGAACGGTGCTCTCCAGAGAGAGGTAGCTCCAGCGGGAGAACCATTAATATCCAGCCACTCTGCCGGTGGGAGCGAAGCACAGTGCACTTATTTAATTTGGACATTAAATCTTAGCACAAACACACGCTGCTTTTGCTACCTTAAATTCTCCTCCGCAGCTTTGGAGACAGAGCTTTTGCCTACAAATTTGCTCTTTTAGGAAGGGCCCCGAGGAGAAGCTGGTGGTGGTCCCCAAGAGCTCTCCTGAAGCCCTGCTGACCGGTCACTGCTGGGGTGAGAGGAAGGGGCTGCGTGTCCTTGGTGGCTGCAAGGTCATTAGATCACGTGGAAGTTGAAGGCAGTTGGTCAGAACTGCTCTGTTGGGTTTGCAATAGAGAAAAAAACAAAACAAAACAAAGGCAAAAAACCCACCCCCAAGCTAGATGCTGTTACCTTACTCTTGCAAAATGCCATTCACAGTGTGTAGAGACACCCTGTAGCTTCACTTACAACTAAAGTCCATAAAAGCAAGAATAAGATGAACTAATAGAGGTAATAGTTATTAAAACTGGATTTTGTTGTTTTGGTTTTTTAATTTCTGGTGAGAAGGGATGAGTTCAGATTTTGCCTCTTCATGAATATAGATGAAGCTACGTGATGTTTAGACCTATAGAGAAACAAATTCCACATCATTTGATGCTACACGTGCTGCTGTAAAAATAAACGTACTATTTTCTACAAATACCATCTATGCTAGAATTTCTTTTTAATTACTGGAAAGATTGCTGGTGCCACCACAGTACCTTCAGGCCTGCCACATGGAAAAAAAAATGTTCCTGGTTTCCAGGAATATATCCATGAGCTACCGGAAGAGTTCTCTAAGGTCAAAGGGTTGGGAATGCAAGAACTTCCTTTTTTTAAGTTCAGATAAAAATCTGTGGGGTTTGTGCTGGCTACTTATCAGGTACTAGAATCGGACAATCAAGATTTGAAGGGAGAAGTGGTATCTTTTATTTTTTATTAGACCAACCAAGATAGAAGGGAGCCAGGAAAGCTGTTGAGCACAGGAGCAGTTCTCCAGGTCTAGAACATTAATGAAATCATCAGATACTGGATTCCCTCTCTTAATTCTTGAACAGAATTTGCTGATTTTAACGTTAGTGTAAACACAGTCTTTTTACCTGCTTTCAAAATCTAATTATGCGTGTTTGCCAGCTATTATGATAAAAATGGTTTTCAACCTTATCTCTCTTGTCTGTCTATGGTTTTCTAATCTTTTTGGATAAAAAAATAAAGATAATTTTGGTGGAGAGTGTTTAATGTGATATTGACTGACTGTAGGACTTCAGATAGGGGTACGTTGGAATGGTGGGACATCAGTGGAGTCTGAGACTGGTATATTTACTTTGTATTTTATATTTACTTTGTATTTTAGAATTTAGGCTTTATGTTTTGGAATTTTCTTTTGCTGGCGGTGTGGAAAGGGCCACCCTCCTGTGAGTGTCTCCAGGGTCAAGAGAGAAGTTCATGGAGCCAGGGTTCAGGTCTGTCTGTGTGACGTGTGCCAGAAGGAGCAATCAGCGCTGCTGACTTCTCGCAGGGTCTGCTCCGTGCCAGCACCTCGCCCAGTCTCTGGGGTAGTATTTCCCCCAGAATTAGGTCTTATCTGAGTGTTAGGCTGCTGAAAATGAAAATTCATGGAGCAGCTACTCAGACCAGCATGTGCTTCTCAGGGGGTGCACGGAGCTGCAAGCGTTTCAGCTGCAATTCTCCACAACTTTTCTGTCCCAAGACCTCATTCAGGATTTAATAGGAATTAGTTCTGATAGAAGTTAAAAAGCAATAAGCATGTCTTTACTCATGCTCTGGGGTGTTTTTTCCCTTAAGATTTTCTTCTTCTGCATCCCCTGATAGGAAAAAACACATGGTGTGAACATCAGCAAAGTTGGTACAATTTCTGAGATAAAATCAACTTAAAATTAATTATTATAATACTTAACTTCATAATGCTATCACAAATGCCAATCTCATGTAATCTGATAGTCAGGACGTGCCTTTTTCCTTACTGAGGGGCAGCGAATCCTTTAGGTCTCGGGTAGGGTTTAGATTTTTGCTGCCTGCCAGTGGCAACCTGTGGTTGCTGCTGATCCAACAATATTGACTCTGATGAGATCCAAATAATTAAAATTGTGTGTGTATATTAAGAAAAAAAGCAAGATAGTGGAATATCCTCCAAAATCAGAGCGTGGCTTTTAGTATTTAACCCTGTGATTGGGGTCTCTTAGTTTGCAAGAAAGCTGTGGGCCTCCGAGAGGCAGAGGCTGGTTTCAGCGAGAGCTGCGGTTCTACAGTTACTGGTGTAATTAGTTGTCTAAAAAAGGATGGGCTTTTTTACATGGCGTGAAGAAAGCTTTTCTCCCTAGGTGGGACTAAGCTGTAGCTTGTCTTTAATGCATCTCCTGGAGAAGCAAAATGCACAGAAAGGAGCTTCTGCTACTATTTCATGCTGCTTTTTGTGTTTTGATTTTAAGATTAGGAGCGCAGTGAAGTGGCCAATACATTGAAGGCTGCGAGCCATGACCCGACACGTCGTGTCTTTCTAAAGCTTTTGCAGAAACAAACCAAAATGCCACGAATTAAACTCTCTCAGTGCCTGAGAGGCTACTTGCAGAAGCAAAGAAGAAATTTATGGGAACGTGTAAAAATACTGCTATTGATTCCTTGAGCTAGATCAGTCCGAGTGATTTGGGACGTTGTACCTTTCTCCGGGTACAAACCTCAGTGGGTTGCTATTTTGTGCCCTTGCCATGATTTCAGCGAGGCAAGTTTAAAGGGAAAGCAATATCAATTGAGCTAATTCAAGTCGTAAGTGGAAACCCAGGTACTGCTTTGGAAATGGCAGCAAGGAGATGCTGGGGCTCCTGTGCTGTGTCCTGTGTCTGTGACTTGTGTTCAATGTATGGATTTACTGCGTTTGTGTTAATTATTTCCTCGGTAGGTTGGTTTACCTTGGCAAGCCAGGCTGTAACCTATAAATAAACCCTATCGTTTGGTCTTAATGGATTTGGAGGCCCTAAGTTGTATCTTGATTATTATAAGCCTATAGATAATATATAACTTATAGGTCAAATAGCTATTATGATCTATATGTGTATATAGGTCACATACAACTATTCTGACCTATAAGTCATATAACTATTCTGGACTATAGCTGAGTGTTTCAGATTCAGAAATAATTTAACTCCTATTCACACAATTTTTAAAATTAACAGGAATTAACATGAATTTATTGTATCTTTATGTTGACTATATATATGTTTTCAGATGGATTTCAGTGATTTCCATTGAATTTTATTGACTATTAGGTTTTAACCCTACCAGCTTCTGTATTCTCTTAATCACAGCAAGTCATCTTTCTCTGGCTCGTGTGTGAAATGGGGATAACAGCAAATATACTTAGAAACATTGCGTGGGGTGGTTGAAGTATTTTGGTGTCTTCAAAATAAAGCTGTGAAAGAGACTGTGTGTGGTGTGTGTGCCAGAGATACACTCTGCTCTGCCCAGGTGACCACCATGATGGTTAGGTCAGACCATGTCCTGGATTGATGTAGGGGCTTTGAATGCTCCTCAGCAGCATCACTCGTGTTATCTGCAGGATGGGTCTCTCTTATTTAAGCTACTGGAACAGGAGGCTCTCACCAAGACTGTTGTCCCCAACTGATGGAAGTGCAGAAGGAAATGCAGAGGGACCGGGGCTTGTTTGGAGAGGAGCTCTGGACTTGAGGGACCAGGTGAGGGCAGTCATTTGCTGTGCTTCTCTGGTCCTTCACCCAGCAGAGCTCCCCCCTCTGTCTCCATTTATAGACTGAAACGTGCCACCTACTGTCAGATATTAAATGTGAAATTATATGGAGACATTAGGTCTTTGGGTACCTAATTAAGATGAAAAAATGAGGCTGTTTATTTCTGGCCTTGTGTTGTACCTGTCAATGATGCTGGTGGGTGTTAGGGCTGGTGGAGGCTGGGTTGGAGGTTGGGTCTCACCCAGGCTGGAGCAGAGAGGTCTCGGCTGTGGGAGTTGCCCTTAGCAGCACCTCACCGATGTGGGCACCTCACTGATGTTGCATTGCGTGAGGGTGGGCAGAGAACATGATTCTTCAAGTCTCTTAAGAAAGAGCTTTAAGGTGCTCTCCTCTGGAAGCTAAAGGAAGGTTGAATGGGATCACTTGTGAATGAGGAGCTTTAAGGTGCTCTCCTCTGGAAGCTAAAGGAAGGTTGAATGGGATCACTAGTGAATGAGGATGCTGCTGGGAGGGAAGCCTGACAGGAGGTGCAGAGGGTCAGGGAGATACAATTTCTGTCCTGTGGCAATTAGGAAGAGTGAGAGGGAGGATGGAGTGGAACAAAAGAGAAGCAAATGCTTTGGAAGAAAAAAGCCCCAGGTCTAGCCTGGCTTACTGATCGAAATCTTGGTTGAAATAGCTGTTCATGGAGGTAAAGCAGTGATTGCAGGAGGCCAGGAACTGGGTCTGCTCTTTGCAGAAGTCACTTACTGGGCAGCTGACGGTGCTTATTGGTGCCGTCCAGTGTTTTTTCTCTAAATATTCAGTGCAGGTGGTTTTACTGTTGAAGAACTCTGACTATTGTGAAAGAGCAAAGCTTCACATCCTTAGGTACACTCCTCAGAGCAAATCTAAAGAGAAGCCCCAAGGTATTTTAGCGTGGGGTGTTGGCGTCCCTTCGATGCCCAAAGATTGCTGTGTGCTCTGATCGGCGGGGCATTCCCAGCCTCACTTCTGCATGGGAAACCTGCTTCTTCTGCCCCAAAGTCTCCCCTGGAAGATGTGGCCCTTCTTCCCATCACCCCACAGCATGGCTGTGGGCCAGACCTGCTCCCCCCCAGCCTGCTGTGTCTCGCCCCTCCGGTGGCAGCCCTGGGAGTTGTGTGTCTGGCTGTGTTCGCAAATGTGGCCTTTAGCTGCTTGGTCTCCCGTTTTGTTGACGGCCGGAGAGATCATGCAGAACATACAGAAGGATGCAGTTGTGTGCAGTGAATAATTATTAAGTGCCTGGTTTGTGTTGCTGCTTGAGCCAGGTTGGAGAGAAAACCTTCGTGGTGTTTGTGTTGCGGAGCCTCCGTCGGAGCAAGGGCAAGCTTAAAGAAAAAGGAAAAAAAAAAAAAAGACAAAATTCAGCATCTCAGCTGGTACCTCCAGGACCAGCGCCCTCCTCTCTGTTAGGCTTCCTTGTGTGCCCTTCTGACAACCCTCCCTGAGTTTAATAAATAGCACCAAATATGCTGGAGGTGGAGTATCTTTAGAGGAGAGCTCCACTGTCAAAGTCGGTATGACTTTTCTCTTTAGCTGGGCTGAATTATTTCTGATAGATGTTTCTGTGGTACGGACCAGCCTCAAATGACTTTCCTCTGTCCCTCCTCGTGACACACAGCTCTGCCAAATAGCTTCTTGCAGCTCTCTCTGGGGAAGGCGGTGCTTCACATTGAGCCAGAGATGAGGTTGCAAGGTCTGCACTTGCCTTCCTTAAAAACAAATAAAAACCATTTCAGCTGCTCTGGGTAACTCAGTGTTGCCCTGGTATTTTGTAGGAACTGTTTTAAATAGAGGGAGGCTTTGTTAATGCCGTGGCACTGGGGTAATACTCTGCAGCTGATGTCTGCAAAAACTCCTCAGTTTTGTATTTCATTTCAACAGAACTTATTCAACCCTAAAGGGTTGGGTTAGTCTGAAGGAAAAGCAGATGTGTGTACCTGTGATCCAGAGTCAAGAAAGAAGAATATAGGTGTGACACTTGCTTTTTTTGTATGAACAGGAGATCCAGACAGAAAAAAAAAACCACCCCAAAACCAAAACTCCATCCATTCACTCAAGCCAAGGGACCCCAAATACTGTGGGGGCAGGAGCCGAGCAGGGGGAGCCTTTATGTGTGGTCTGTATCTGCTGTAAATGCTTGAGCCAGGGAGACATGACAGAAACCCACCTGCTCCTACCATTTTCAATATTGACTGCACAGGGTTTGCTCCTGTTCACCCACCTGTAGGAGGCATGAGAAAACTGAAGCCTTTACAGATTTGTCCATCTGTCGTGGGGAGCTTGGGAAAGGGCATGTGGCAGCACGAGCAGGAATTGATCACGAGCACGGCTCCTTATCTACAGCTCGTGGAGATTTTACCTCAAACAACTCATCCTGCTCCGTCCTTCCTATCTCTCCCTCAGCTTGGCAAAATGTATTGCACGTACGCAGTGTCTCCCTGCTTGAGCCAGTTATCTGGCTCTCAACAGCTACTTATTCTTTCAAAGTACTCTATTACTGCTAGGATTTGATTTTTATATATATACAATCATTTTGCTATTGTGCTGCTTGTGTGTGGCTGTGGATGCAAAAGCACCTTAGCTCCCTGCCTTCCCATACGCTCCATCTTTCACTGCAGTATTGATATTGCTATACCTGGTGGTAAAATTAATTAAATTACGTTCTCCATTTATGAACTAGTTTATTGCTGTAATTATTTATTGCTACTGCAACTAATTTGATTTAGGCGATATTTAGTTCTGTTTCAGTAACTTTTCATTTTAAAAACAAACTGCTGGTTTGAATTCATTGGCATTAACAACCTGTTATTGATTAGTTTGGCCTCAAACTGTGTGATGAGGAAAGAGTGGCTGTGTGCCACGCTAAGCCTTCAGACCATGAGCATTAACAACAAGTTAAAGCATATTTTTCTGGGAGTAGCTCTTTAGAAAGTGTATGAAGACTAGCAGTTGTCTCAGGAAGCTCAAAGCCCCTCAACAATTTCTGTGGATTGAGCTTATCTTTAGAGGAAAGAATAAAGGATGCAGAACTAAACAACTGCAATATCTCCTCCCACTTTTGTACCTCAAACACAGCATTCAAGCGTGTCCTTTACTCTATGTGAATTGGGCGTAACATCTGTAGTGGTGAAATTCGGTCTGCTGGTCTGTGTCTCTCTTAAGGTCCGCTCTCTGATTCAAAGACCTTAATTCAAAACCTATTAAAACCAATCAGAAGGTTTCCTCTTTCGCTTGTACTTTATTTCATACCATATCTCCAATAACAACTTGCTAGCTTTTCTCTGTGTCATTACTTTCTGCTGAGTGTTCGTGATTTAAGAGACCAAGAGGTTAAATAGCTTCTCTTCCACCATCTCCGGTTACCTCTGAGAAAAGCTCAAGGGCTACACTTGAGAGAGAAAATGAAGGTCTTGTTTATAAATTATTGTTCAAGGTCAGTTTGAAGAGTGTTTCTTGAGGGACTGGGGCTGATCCTCTTTTCCATTCACACCTCAATGGCATTGCTTGCATTTCATGTGCCCGAGAGCAGCATGACCCTGGATTTGGTGAGCTGCCCTGTCGTGACCCTGCGAGGCTGTTCCCAAAAGGTAAGGAAATGAGCCCATATTTAGAATTTCAGTCCATTGAGGACATGGGGATTTGGGATGGTGCAGCTCTGACCTGAGCAGTGGATTGAGGGGGAGACTGTCAAAAAGAGGGGTTTAGGTAAATATAGAGAGTTTGTAGCTTTTGAGCAGTATATGGTCTGCACTGTCCTGTTGTAGAGCCAACTGTGGTGTGACCTTTCCAGTTGCTATAGGATGACATAAACGTTTAACTTGTGACATCTTATGGACAGGGCCTTTTGATCTTTTCCCTGGTCACTCCATGCTGGTCAGATATTCATACAATCATTTTGAAGACTGTAATGCTAGTTAGTTCTTCTGGTCTATGGTAACTTCTCTTATTGCAGTCCTTCTCTTTGGAAGCAAAGGAGAACAACATGGTCAGAAGGTGGGGGCTCTTGTCAGGTCCTGTACATCCTGCTCTAGGTGGACCTGCTGGCAGGGGTATTGGACTAGATGACCTCCAGGGATACTGTCCAACACTGTTTCATTCTGTGATTCTGTGGTCATCGTGGCCATAGCATTGGGTTTGTGTTCAGCCAATTTGAACTTGTGCCAAGTCTAAACCTCTCCTGGGACTGAACCTCCATGGTGGCCAGAGGACTGCTGCCCACCCTGGGGAGGCTGGGGGCTCTGCTCGGCTGCATAGTCCCTGGCCAGGTCTGGCCAGCTGCAATTTCCACCTCTTTGCCTCGAATGAAGCATGTTCTTCCCAACAGATACGAAGTACTGTAGGTCCCTAAGGTTCTCCTACTTTCTAGGGGAGTAGATCATCCTTTTTCTTTCGGTCCTCTAGCTCTTTTATGGGAAAGTGAGAGGTTGAGGGAGGCTTTTCTGTAACGTTCTGCTTCCTTTGACAAATATCCTTTATTTATTCCTCACTGCAGTGTGGTGTTTACAGCATAAGCAGTGATATTAAACAGCTGCCCTGTCTTGAGTCAGAGGTAGCTGCAGCGATCCTGGAGTGCCTGTGTAAGCCCACGTCAAATCCCTGGGGATGAAGGGCTCTATTAAAAAATGTAAGATCATCATAACTAAACTTGAAAGTGGACTGATGCATTTAACATATATAATTATAAACTTTCAAACAAGATGATTTCATCTGGTGGAGCATCTGGGAGTTGTTTCTTCATTATCACGTTTCGGAGAGTGAAAAATCTTCCTGTTCTCTCGGAGGATTTTGTGGGATTAGCAGCTGCTGTTTGCTCTCGTGTGTTCCTGCAAATGTTTGTATAACCGTGCACGTCTCGAATTCATTCTGCATCCTTTTGGGGGGTAGTTTTTGGCTTGCCTTCCCCAGTGATGTACTGGGATGGTCTCCTTCAGGTGGCGAGGAAAACAAGGACAGGCTTTTCCCATGATGGGTTTGAGAAACGGTCTGACGATACGAGCAGGAGTTTACTGAGGCGGCAAAGTCCTTGCTTGTGCGATCAATTTGGGAATAACCATACTGACTCAGAAAATCACCTGATAAAAATGATTTGCATGAATGATATTTTCAGCATGAAATGCAATGGCAGACTGATACTGTCATCGAAAGATTGCCTAAATTCCCTGCTGAGCCCCTGCTGGCAGGTCACGCTGGCCAGGGAGCAGCTCTGATCACCTGTTTGCAGGGGTAAGATGTAAAAACGGGTCCCTCTCGAGTCAGGGATGGAAAATTTTGCTTTATGAAGGAGGTGCTTCCACAGCAGGATTTAGAGGTAAATGGTACAGACAGGCAAAAGTCATGATGAGGGTGCGTTTTTGCCTGACAAGGACAGCTCATCCCACTTTGGATTTTCAAAGTATAGGGTTATTTGCTGTTATGACAACAACTGATCTTAAACTTTTCTATTAAAATAAAACCCCAGGAAAGGCAAAATCAAGCCATTTACATTTTAAGTTTGTCAAGACTTAATTTCATCAACAAGCTTTTAATTCCCTCTAATACTAACTTCTTTCAGGGAAGGTTCCCAGATTTGACATTCTGTTGGATTTCTCATTTGAACGATTGTTCCTGCCAGAAATCCTAGTTTATTCCTCTTCTTGCTCTGTAGTTTCATTGTACATCCAGGAACTGTGGGACTAGCATGGACTTTAGGTGTCATATTCTCTATTTAGCTGCCTGGTTGTCCTTATTTTCAGGAACTTAAAGGAGAAGCAGAGGAGGAGAGGAAGAGGTACATAGTGGGAGAACAGGAAGGGAGGGGGGAGACTGGTGCAAATCCTACACCTGACTGGGGTGTTGAGCTGATGTGTCGACCATGCAGCAGCTTTCTGGGACTGGGACCAGGCAAGTGTTGGAAAAATCTTGTAATAAGAACTGCTCAAGTTCCTGCTGAGGAAGGATCATGGTATTGTTACCACTTTTTGCCAAAAGTTATCCATTTCTGGCCAGCCAAGCGTGTTTAAATTAGATCAGTGCATATGGCTCTTAAATCACATTCTTTTACAGGATGTTTTAAGGGTATTGCAAGTTTTTCTTTGTGATAGTGGTTGCCTGTTTCCAGAGGGTAAGACAGGAGATGCTGATGGAGGAATAGGCAGAGCAGACTTGCTTGGGAATAAGGGTACTCCAGAGAGTCTTAAAAGATAGAAGTTAAATGGGAAATTTCTCCTTGTTCTTGGTAGGGAGGGAAGATGCATTGCAGCTGCCTGACAAGGGCAGAAATGTGGTGGAAACATTATGGAAAACAATTTTAAGGCTTTCAGGAGTCCCCTCTTACCCTCATAGTGAGACCTCATAGCTTTCTACCCACACTGGAAAGATACTCTAAGGTTTGCTGGTTTCACAGCAAGGTCTCAACCAACCTGTGATCTCGGTGTCTTAATGATCTTTTCACCAACAAGATACAAGCAAAATAAAGTCTTTTTGTAGACTTGTGAAACTTAATTATTTTACAAGGGTAAACTTAATTAACAGAATTCATTGACACCTGCAGCTGGACTGGCGAACACATTCTCTCTCCTCAAATGTTTAACCACTGGTAATTAATGCTATTTTGCAGCCTGTTACAGGATCCCTAGCTTTGTTCAGCCTTGGAGAAGCTGGGGGTTTCTTTTTAAGTTCTGTAAGAACTTTAGCTGTAATCCTGATTCCAAATACCCTACTTTTACTTGGAGATGCCCAAGTTCCAGAGAAAGAAGGGTTTAAGATGCTTTTATTTTTCTAATGGGCAAGTGTGGTTGCTAAGCCTGATTGCACAGAGCCCGTCCCTGCGGCTCCACATGCAGCCCATTCACTCCTCTAGAAACCCTTTCAAATCATTTCAAAGTTAGAAATTTAGGAGCACATACAGTATCTGAAGTGAGTTCAATGATTTAACACTATTTTAAACAGAGGAACTCCTGTTATGCCTCTCTCTTCCCTTTTAAGCATTTCCATCAAGAGCATTTGAAATCAATGACATAAACTCCTCCGTGCATCTGAATGTCTCCTGGAAGGAGTGGGGATGTTGCTGAAAATTTAAATAATGACTTTGGAAACCAATAGCAACACGAAATGAGTACATCTGCCAGTCACTGCAGTCCCCGTGTGCGGCAGCAAAGGAAAAGTAGGCTTTAAAAAGCACCTGGCAAGACCGTGCCCGTAGTGACATTGTACACACAGTTATCACTTCTCTTGATAAAGATAAGTGTGAAGGCTTTTTTTTTCCATCAGCACAAAACAAGTGATTAAATTCAGGTTAAGTTTTGCATTTGTACAGTGGCTTGATTGCAATTTTAAAACATGGTGGTTAATAAAAAGGATCAGAAGTAAAAGGGGAGATTAATTTTACTTGGTCTGTAATATTGTGGCAGTTATGTTCCATCATTTGTAAGACAGAAGGCTGTAAAATACATCCTGTGGTGAGGTTACAGTGAAACTAAACATCACCATAAATAACAAAATTCAGCTATTTATTTACTGATCTCTAAATAAGGTGTGATTGGAGTAAATATGATGGGAGACTTTTAATTAAACTGAATGAAGGAGTGTTGTAAACATCACAACACTGCCAAGGAAAACAGAAAATTAATGTGTTGGCAGACTGCGCAGTTAAGACTCTAAAATGCATCTATAACTGTCCTTTTGATAAACGTTTCAGTACCTCTGTGAATGCTTTCAAATGGATTCAAGGACATCCAAGTGCCATAATATCTTGCCCAGCCTCTGTCAGGGCTGTTGTCCTTCCTATTTTCAGTGAAAATGTTGCAAGTGAAGAATATATTCCACAAGGAGGAAAACTGGCTAATAACCACAACTCTATAAAATGAAAATACAGTTTGTATTGGCAGGATTGATGAGTGTGTTGTCACAGATGTCAAACTGTTCTGGTCTTGGTAGTAGTAAATCTTTTTTCTGTTGCTTGCTTCTTTTGTCTTCTTGATATTTTCAGTAAAAGCATCAAAATACATTTTAATTGATCCAGTGTTCTGCTCCATTTTTCCTGTTTTATTTTGAAATGGCTGGATCCAGAAATAGGGGAGGATTCCTCCTGTGTCACAGGGAGGAAGCCTTGTCTAGGATGAGGCTCCTGCTGGAGGTGTTATTTTAAACTGGGGCTGATAAAACTCACCCCAAAGTCTTCTGCTGTGCTGCAGCAGAGTTTATTTCACATCCCCACCATGCAAAACTGCTCTGTTGCTTCCATTTGACCCCCTCCCCTCCATTTTTTGTATTTTTTTTATTTATTTTTCAAGACCTATTTAGTCACTCATGCTCAGATTCCAGCTTCCCATTAGACAAGCTGTTGCTGACCTGTTGCTTGTGGTATCACCACGGGGGAGCTGCCCAGGGTGCAATAATGAGTCCAACTCTCAAATGCACTTGCCTTTCACAATATGAACAAAAGCAGCATCTTTAAGGTTTTTTGCTTCCTTTTCAAACCATAGCAGTGCCTAATTCATGGGTACCCCATGTGCAGTTGTGGTCACCAAAAAATAAAAAAAAATTCTTATTGCATACAAAATAGTAGGAGTTACAAAAATAGTAGGAGTTTAGCATTCACAGGAGGGGTGTCAGAACCATGAACTTACCAAGTTGGCAAGTACTGACTTTGTGCTTTTGGAGGACTTTCTCCATAAAACGAGGTGGAGAGTAGTTGAGGTTAGAACACCAAGTACACTGCACAGATGGATGAAACCAGAGGCCGTTAAGAGCCCTGTCTCTTGAAGTGTGCTTTGTGATAGAAGTACATGAAAATCCCTCACTGCAGGTCCCTGTCTGTAGCAGTATTAATGGAGCTTTGAATAACGCAGTGCAGCATTGCTGCAGTCTCATGGTTTCATCATGCTTTTTTCATTATTCCTACTTTTTTTTTTCCTTCTGTGTGAACCAGACTCATCCTTTCTATTCTTTCTAATTTTTTGGACATAAAACGTGCAGGAGGCTGCCAGGTGGGCATCCCTGCCAGGGAGATGGCACATTGAATTGTGCAGGCACATTGAATTGTCCCACGTGGCTTTGCAGGCTCTGTAGGGCAGGTCTTGTGCCCAGCAATTAATTTCTATTTCTGCTCTCCCTTCTTGCCATTCCCCGGACCTGGGCTGAGGGAGATGTTCAGATCACACTCCTGGGGAAGCTGGGAAGCGTAACTTCTTGTTTCTCCCTCCATGTGTATTTAAATGAGTTGGGAGCAGAACTCCCCTGCGCTTGACATTTTATCAATACTGCCTTCATTAGAAGTTCACTTCTGTTCATTAAAGTTCCCTTTTTAGATGCAATTTGTCATGTCCATTGAAGTGAGAAGATGGGTATCTCGAGGAATGGGTTGGTTGCATTATTTCACAGTGGTGGAGATTCACAAAGAAATGGGTGGTATCAGCATGTTGTCTGATGGTCTCCTCCCACTTCTGGAGTTGATTCAGGTCCAGAATATCCTGGACACAAAATCTCCATGTGTTAAGACCCTGGTACCAGACAGCTGAGCTTGAAACAGTGTGTTTCACCGAGCCAAAAGATCCTTGTCTTCATACCGTTTTCATTTGACTAACCATGGACATCATCACACCAATGGCAGATTTCAAGTTCAGCAGATTTCAAGTTCAGCAGATACTTGTAGTGGTACGTTTGCTTAGAGGTGTGTTCTTTGCTTAAATCCAGTCTGTGAAACTTCACTTGATGATTCCTGGAGTGTCTTTTCTAATCTGGACATCCATGTGACAACCTGTAGACTACTGAACTACTGAGGAAACCCTTAGGAAGATATTCAGGCTTCATTAAAGGCTTCAGAAATGTTCAGTATGTGCTACATGTTTTTAGCTGTAAAGGAAGACATAGTTGCTTCTCCCTAAAACATACAATGTTGAGCTGAATGTGGAAAATTGGATGAAAGGGTCTTTTTATTAAAAACTCTTTAATTTTCGGTGCTCTAAGACTTCCCACTCTGTGCAAAAATGACCTGTTGGAGGTAGGTGTTTGATCCTCACAAAACGCAAAACTGAAATAGCAGGCCCAAACTACTCGTCTGGTGTGTCCAAGTGCTTGAAGAAAGGACCCAACGTAGCTTCCCCTGCTCTCTGCAGTGACTGTGCCGTGATTTATATCTGTTCAGTTATGATAGAAAGTCTTGGTGGCTTCTTGAGAAACAAATACAACATTAATGTTGACAATTAACCCAGTTGTTCTACCATGCAAAAAGGTGCAATTTTCCTCTTCATGAAAAATTAAGATCTGCTTTGATCATTTGGAAAACGTAAACTAATGAAGAAACTTCAGTTCATGAATTCCAATGTTCTTGGTAGGTGAACATGCAGCATCGCTCCTCATGGGCCCAGAGGATCTCATGACAATCTCAAAGTAGAAAACCACAGAAGAAATTTCAATTAAATTTGCAATGCATTCAAAGAGCTGAAAGGGGCTGGTGTCAGACTTGAAAAGGTATCATTTATTCTCTTTGGTAATACCTGTAATTTTTTCCCCTTTCCATCAGAGATGGCACCAGCTCTCCAAATAAATAGAGAAGCTGGTACAGAGGCTCTTTCTTCCTCATTAATAAAGTCAAGAGTTTCAAGCACTGATTCAAGGTATTGATAGGGCAAACTGGAGTGCATGCAGGAGGGAATGTAGTGGTGGTGATGTTCTGTTGAACAGTAAGACGTCCACTCTGTGGGTTCATCTGGTGAGAAGAAAAGCTTGCTGGGCCATGACCATGTAGGATGTCCCAGGATACCTGAGACCAGGGATGAGTTGGGGACTAAACCTGCATTTTTGTTTGCCGTAAAAACCAATGCCCTTGGAAAGGTGGATTTTTGATGCAAGAAGTCAAGCAGAGCTGTTGCTTGTGGTGCTGGCACAGGTCTGCAGCTTGGGCAACCTGCAAGCAGCTTCAGCAGGTGCTTCTTGGTCAGGAACTGCAGTTTTCCGAAATGCCTGAAGATAAAGCCCCTCTCTGTCTCGTGTGGCTTAAATGGCTCCTTCAGGAATATATCTGCTGCATCTGTTCAGGGAAAAAAAAAATAAAAAGGATGGTAAATCACGATAGTGCCAATTGATTGCTGTGAAAAATGTTTACATCACTTTCATTCCATAAGTTAACAGTTCAACTACTGAAGTAGAACCAAGGTCTGCCAGAAATGAGGAACATTCATACCCATCAGCATTTGAGGACTGTGTTTATTTAAAAACCTTTCAGGAGATTTTTAAATTATTACTGCTGTGAACCTTGAACAGAGCTGTGAATAACTTCTTTTTGAGCACTAACAGCTGCATCAAAATAGTGAGAATTAATAAGTGCATCCCATGGTTGTGCTGGCACAGCAGAAAGCCTTGCAGGGCAGCTCCTGGCACACGTGTCCTCCTACCTCGTGAAAAGCAGCAGCATCCGTTGAGCTGGGATGAGCAAATGAAGCTGGGATGGAAAGACCTGTGTTCTGGAAGTCAGACCCAGGGCATGGTATGACCAGGATCCAGCCTGTGATGGAAGAGGTGCCCATGCTGAAATAAATACTGCTCTCACTGACGCTAGAGAGAAAACTCCCACTGATAGAAATGCAAGCTTCAAGTGGCAAGATAAGACAGAGGAACAGAGCAAGAAGAGTACAGTTCTGAAAAGGACAGTCCATCCAAGGATTTATTTTTTTTAAAACTTCAATATATGCATGGATGTGTCTAATGGAAGGCAAAAAGTATTAATTGCATTCAGAAAAAAGTGCCAAGATGTATTTTGAGAATGCATTTGAATGTTTTCCTAAGTTCTGGAGCACTTCAAGGGGTGGCTTGGAGATAAGTCAGTTGTCTCAAAAAGATCAGCACTCCTTGCCCTTGTCTGCATCTTGCTCCTCTACCTTTTTATGGCAAGGTCCTGTACGTAAGCTACGTAAGGGTAGTTGATATTTATGTGGCATTTTGAAAAAGTACAGTGATAAATTCCTATATGATTTTCCAGAGATAAACTTACCATGAAATCTATGAATAAACAAGAAACAAGCCAAAACCAAGACAAAGTGTATGAATATCAGCATTCTGCATCCCCTGTCCTTCTGTCTGTCCTTCTTGCTCGTGACATATTGCAAAGCAAAGGTAGTAGAAGGTGGGATTCTCCATCAAAGAAAGTTTCTCACTCCTTCCTCTGATTTCTTTCTTTACTCTGTGCTGACCACTTTCTGTCTTCTGGACTTTAGATCTGTATTAATGGATGTTTGTTCATTCTTGTTATGGAACAAATAGATCAGGTAGATAAATAAGTAGTTATTTCAGGGTGCAGGTCTGTGTGCACGCTGCAAAGCCGCACGCAAGGGAGACTTGCCAGAAGCAAAATCAATTGGTTAAACTTTGAATATTTCAAAGAAGTTCAGTGCTGCATGTGAACAGAGGTTAAAGATGCTGTAATGCACTACAGCCATTTTTTCCAGATACAAAACCATATCTGATGGAAAAGTAGGACTGCTCACATATGCAAAAGTAAACAATGCCACCCCAAAAAAAATCTCATCCCTCTAATGATCCAGTTCAAATGGAGAGTTTTGATAGTCTGCAAACTGTTGTAACGTGGCTGGGCTGCAAGGCTTCAAAGAAGGAATTGGTTAAAGCTTTACCCGTCTGAAATGCATTCCCAGGTGTTGGAATTAGCTGGGCATTGGCAGGGTGGAGGTGATGCTGCTGCCAGCACGGCTGTCCTCCCGCAGGGACCTGCTGCTTGGCAGTGTGTTTCCAAGCTGGATAATGTGCATGTCCCTGCCGTGGCACGAGTGACCCCTCTGCTGCGGCGTTTGGCTCCTGCGGGGTCTCTGTCGAGGGTTGGTTCAGCGGGAGCAGGACCTTGAGCATCCCTTTCACCCTCTCCTGGTGGGACCAGGCTCTGCCTTATGGCCAGAGGGATTGCCCTCGGGCACAGCCGAGCTGCTGTGCTGTGAATATGGGACTGTGCCTGTGAAAATCTCAGGGATTTTTTATTTATTATTGGTTTCTTAAAGGCCCTTGGGGTGGGTTTTTTTAAGATTTTTTTTTTCCCAAGTAACAAGCGAAGGATGAGAGGCAGAGAGGAAATGGCCTGCAGTTGTTCCAGGGGAGATCTACAATGAATATTGAGGAAAATATCTTCCCAGAAAGGGTTGTCAAGCGTTGGAGCAGGCTGCCCAGGGAAATGGTGGAATTGCCATCCCTGGAGGTATTTAAAAGAAGGGCAGACACGTTGCTGAGGGATGTGGGTTAGTGATGGACTTGGCAGTGTTACGTTGGTGGTTGGACTCAATGATCTTAAAGGTCCTTTCCACGTAGACCGTTCTATGATTCTTTATTGGTCCTTAAGCCTTATTAAATATTGGCATATTTGAGGTCTATAACGTCCAGGCAAGAGCCATGAGCTCTCCTGTCCTTGAGCAAATATATTTCTATTGTATTCAAAGATGTGGCCCTTTCTCTCTCCGATGTCTGTTGCACTATACCCTGGTTAGTGTTTCAGGAGAGCTAACAAGGAGAATACATTAATGTGGGCTTATACTTAAATTAAAGTACTACAGACGGCCTTGGTCTGCAAATCTCCATTGTCTTTTTATTACCTTACGCAATGCTAAGTGCTCTTTGTGAATGGTCTTTTCAATATTTGCTAGAAGTTTTTAGCTGTACAAACTTTTAGCTGTAAAATATATTTCCATTCCCTCTGGAAAAAGGAATAAACTGAGGAATTAATTTTATTCCTTTTGTTCTACCAAAGTCCTTCCAGATTTTTGTGGGAGAAGACATTCAATAATTTTTCAGATTTCTCTGAATTTCAGTGGGATAACATTTTCTAACTGAGAGCATTGGTTTTGCAGCCTTTCTGTACTCAACTCTCTTTGCATAGAGCTATATAAGTTTTCTCCTTTCCTATATCCAGCATCAATGAATTAAATTTTTCCACTTACCTGGCTTCTGTGATTTTCTCTAAATTCTTTCTCTAAATACTTGACTGTGACATTTTGCCTTGTCCCTTTGGCTCACAGGATTCTCAGGGAACCCAGCAGTGATCAGCACATATAACTGGAATTAAAATTTGGAATTAAAAGCAGTTTGCATAACTAAATATGTAAGGATAAGATGTGTCTAAAACCTGTATGTTTTTACTATATATTTTTGTTGTAGTTGTGCAGTTGTATTCTTCTGAAATAAGTTAACCTGAACATGAAAATGTTGCAAACAATTCTCACCCATTAATCATACCTCGTTAAAGAATGGCAAAGAGATGCCACAGGGCATCAGTTATTTAAAGATGGTAGGAAGGCGGCTGCTGGACTTGCAGGAATGAGGATTTTTATCTGACAGCATAGTGTCAAGTTATGGCTCGATATTATTGCTTAGAAACTTCCCCATCTCGTACAGAAAGTGGAGTCTCCCAGCTGGGCCTTCGGGATCTTGTTAAACTGATGAGGAAACCAATTCTCCATCCAGCGGTTGCGCTGTAAGGAAATCCCTATGTTCAACATGGAAAAATCTCCCAGTTCATGTTTCCAGGGGCAGGAGCCCTCCCCAAATCACAGGGGAAGTTCAGCACGAAAAACGTCCTGGGCAATTAATAATTTTTCTCATCCCTCTTAATCTCTTTTCCTTTTTTATTCAGAAAATGCTGCAGTTCTGGCAAAGGCTGATGCCTCTTTTGACACTGATGGTGTCTGACACAGCATTAATGTGTAGTCAGACATGAAAAACAATGCAAGTAGCATTGATTTGTTGTTTTCCAGGTTGGTTAAGTTCCTTCCTATTGAGGAAAGGGATTTAAAATAGCTTGGTAGGCTGGAGGAAATAAATACAATCAGGATTTCTTGTTTCCACTGATATTAATACCAAAGTTCCTACTGCTTTCAGGGGACTCTGGATGAGACTCTCCTAATGGTTCCTCATCAGTGACCTGCACAAACAGCCCTCTGTGTATATACACCAGTTCCAGCATTTTTTGTGAGGCAAAAGGTAATTTCTGTGGGTGAAAATGTGGAATTTAGCCATCAATATAACACCATGCAGACAAACCCACTGTTTTCCCCAAACAAAATGAGAATGCTTTACTATGCTAATGGCTAAAGTAAATTAAATTCTGTTTATTTGTTTGTTATTGTTTTTTTCCCCAGCATTGTTAAGCTCGCCTGGCACTATTTTTAATTAAAAGTAGGAATAGTTCATCCATGATATCTTAAAAATCAGAAGGCACTTCCTTCTTGAATTTTCGAAGGTTTTTTATTAAGTCTTCCGTGTTACATTTCTCTCTGGGAGGTTTCTGGGCCTCTCTGTCCCTTAGGGATGTGCCCTTCAGGGAATTGCTCATCCATATGGTTCCCCAGTCTTTTGGGTGAAACCAAAACATCACAGCATAATATATACTCGGTATTTGCAA
The DNA here is from genome assembly GCA_004320125.1 of Scolopax mira. Lineage (NCBI taxonomy): Eukaryota > Metazoa > Chordata > Aves > Charadriiformes > Scolopacidae > Scolopax > Scolopax mira. Next base: position 33,892 of record BJBW01000076.1, on the reverse strand, counting down.
TGCTTCATATAATCTGAAACGTATTTCTGAAGGAAATGCACTGATCAGTTTCCTGGAGATGTGAGCGCTTTGTAGGACATTGCATCAGGCACACCAGTGAAAGGGGCCCTGGGTTTGATGGTTTGGGATGGAGACTGTATGTCATTTAAATTAGTCAACATGGGTGTCACCTGTAGAGTTGCAATCAGCTGAGCAATTAACGCAGTCTCACTCTCTGTATCTCAAACTTGACTATAAAAAAAGCATCAGCAGTTGGTGAAGATGTGAGTTTTCGGTGCAACACCTCCTACAAGCACCTTATATTTTAATCTTTCACGTGCTTTCAAAAGAGTACTGGTTTGGTGCTGAACAGGGGAATATTCCAACTTCTCAATTCAATCTGCAGGGTGAAAACAGAGACTAATGAAGAATTTGGAACGTGCTGCCCGTTAACGGTGCAGCTGGCACCCAGCTCCACCGTAGGTAGCCAAAACACCCTGGCTCTGTGCCACGAGGCAGGGGGCTGTCCTGTGGCAAATTAAGCACACCTGATCAGCAGCGCTTGAAGGTCCGTGATCCCCAGACGCTTCAAATGCAAAAATCACTGCAAGTCAGGAAGGAAAACCTTCCCTGGGTGGTTCTGCAGGTCTTAGTACCAAGGGTCTCAGGAGTAGATTCATTTTGTCTCCAAAATGTTTCGGGTTTAAAACCTGTAAATTTGATACTTCCAAAGTTTCATTTTTTTTCCTTCATTTGAAGTGAGAAATCTGTTTCTGCCTTGGAACCTGGCAGCACCTTTACTCCTAGGGACATAGCTTGTTTGTGTGCACGTGACTCAGCATGTGTGTGCATGGGACTCAGGTGTGGGTGGAAGCTGGAGAAGCAAGGTTGAGTCTTGCTGATGCGTTGCATCTGGTGATACTGAAAGGAAGGGGCCAGGGAGCACTTTCAGTCCTTCTGATAAATCCAGGCTCCCTCCAGTTACTCCTTGCTGTTTCTCTGTGTCATTGTATGGGGTCAGCACAGAAGAGACTTGGGAATAACAAGGAGGAGAAGAAACACCAGGGAAGAGGTTGGTGTCTCAGGTGAGCAAGCTCTGGATTGTTACTGAGGCAATGGACAGGCAATCCATGTGGTGTGATATTTGGCATGACCCAGCAGACAGGGTTGTTTCCTACTGTCGAGGACAGTACCTGGTCTGCTCTTTGGAGACAAGAGGTTGGCCAGTTGAGATGTGGAGGCTGTGAGATGGCTCTGCTGAGCTTCCAGGCTTGGAGAGGAGTTGGGTGAGTTGGTCAACACTTGCCAAGCAGCGACATCCTTTCAGTGCTGTCTCCAGAGTGTGTTTGAAAGACCTGGTCATGAATGTGGTCTGAGTGGGGACCCTAGTCCCCTGTGAGGGCTTGTGTTCCCTGAGAACGTGCGGATGAGGAGGGTTGAGTGTGCACTGGAGCCACGGCCCAGGGGACATGCTGGATGTTGCAGTCCTTCTGGAAACAGAGGAAAATAGCAGTGGGATGCATGTGCTGGGAGGCATTATTCCTGCTCGCCTGCAAATAGGAAAACAAAATAAGCCTCGGGCAGGTTCATGTTGGGTGATGGATGCTTCTAGCTGCTGGAGGAGCAGCTGCATGCCCTGGGCTGTGCTCCTCTGCTTTCATCAGCTCAGTGAGGCCGTGCTTGGTGGGGGGCATCTCCAAGTGCTATCAAAGTACTTTGAGGAGTAATTCTGACTTGCTCTGTGGGACTTCTCTCCCCCCTCACCCGCTTGGTAAACAAAGAAGTGCTTTTGCCTCAGGGATGCTTTGTTCTCTCTTGAATGCGATTTTGGGTAACTCTTTACCATCTGTAGCCCTCTAAGAGCTTATGGAGATCATTGCGGCAGTATCAGCCCTGAGCTTGACACACTCTACTGAGCTGATATAAAACTTCCCTAACGATTAGTTTTCCTTGGGTTTGTAGTGTTGTAGGCTGTAGCCTCCAGAAAGAAGGCTGCAGAAGTCCCGTGTTTGGTTGTTCTGGTTGGAGTATGGGATTTTGGTGGGTTCCCCCCCCATGTTTTCATTACTCAGCTGTAAGCTATCTAGCTCTAGGAGAGAGAGAGAGATTTATCAAGTAGCTCATCTTCACTAATTTGCTCAAAATGTTTTCTGGTTCCAGATGTGGCGCTAATTTTAACACTTTGTCAGTATAAGGTGGCAGCAGGGATGCCATATATTGTGTTTTGTTAGTTCTGGGAGAACACAGTCCAGAGCTTTTGCTGAACTTCATGGGTGCATGGAGGTTCAGGTGTTCAGAGAAGTGCTGGAAATGCCTAATTTAAATTCTCGTCCAGCTACTGGAAGAAAGAAGATAAATCATAAACAAACCTAAATTATGTTCTGCCTCCTTTGCAGATTTCTCTCCCCACCTCATGTAGTAGAAAAATGTGTGTTGTAAATCCCCCGTGAAGCGCCTTGCGCTGGCAGTTCATGGGGCTGCGTTAAAAGGGATGCTCAGTGCCATATTTCAAACTCCCACCTTTTATTTTCCATGCTCCTGGGTGCAACAGGGGGAGAGAGCGAGCCGTTTGTCTAGACGATGTGCTCTGCAAGCTCAGATAAGAATATTAGATTGTGACCCAGAGGAAAAAAGGTGGTGGTGGGGGAAATAGGAGGGAACCCCATCACTCAGGAGCCTCTGGGTCCCTCAGATAACATGAGGTGCTGCTCAGACAGCTGGGGATGGAGAACACATCTCCCTGGAAACAGTGTAGTTAAAAAGTGGTGTTGAGTGGAGACTGGAGGTTTTGGGGGATTTTTGTTTGGGTGTTTGTTTATTTTTTTAGGTGACTGGTTTCTGAGGCTTCACTTCTTTACTTAACTTCCATTTTCTGCTCTGAAAGGGAGGAGGGAGCAGCTGTATCGGTGTTGGCACTTCCCATCAGACCTGCTCTGCTTTGCTTGTTAGCTGAGTCAGAGGGGGGGAAAATAATCCTTTCTTGTCGCTATGTGCTTATCAAGTTTTGTGTTTCAAGACTAAATCAGGAAGTGTCTCATCATCTTTGTAACAGAGGTGCTGAATCTTGAACAGAGGGCTGTAGAAAAGGGATTTCTTGACCTAGGATTCAGGCTCTGTGCTGATGCTGACTTTTTTTTTTTTTTAACACCGCTTAGCTCTATCACCATCTGAGCACAACATGCAGGAAGCAAAAAAAACCCCCTGTTATGGCAGCATTAATTGCAGAAGAGTGGTATTTAGACTGATAATGGTGTGATGGCATCGTCATATGTGAAGGGGACTGTGAAACTGAGAGGGTGATGGTGATTTTCGTTAATTCCCTCTCTCCAAGTTCTCACATGGTTTGTACAAAATTCCTCATTTGCTGGAGCTGTGGGTAGGCTGTAGGCTTGGCTTCGCTTCCTAGGTTAGGTGTTCACCAAATTTAGTTCTGCATTTATCTGGTCTCAGTTATATTCTGCCTCTTTAGAGTCATCCTATAAGCAGAGGGACTGATGGGACGGAGAACGAATCAGTTGAAAAAAGCTGATCTACAGGTGGGACTTCTGGCAACCCTATTCCTAACCCTGCTCTTGGATTCATGGGATCCATTATTTCTGGGAAGCTTAGGTTTTCCACTGAGGAAAAAAAAAGCTATGGATGAAGCTGAGGATGGTAGGAGGAAGCATTGCTCCAGCTTTCTCTTAATTTAGGAAAAAATATTGACTGAAAGCTGGTTTAGATTGAACGATCAATTAATACCCCTCAGCGCATACACACACTGAATTAATTTGATAATCCCTGGTGTAAAGTTGGTGGAAAGAAGAATATATTTTGTTAGTTTACAACAGGAAGAAAGTGTATCCTCCGAAGGTAAATGTCACCATATTGATTAGAATTCACAGCAGCATCTCCAAAACTTTGCGCCGTTGCTGGAAGACTGCCTGTATTTTCAGAAGAGATGCCGATATTTACTTTTTTTTTCCTTTATTTCCTCCTCCTATTCTAAGGGTAGGCATCTTTCACAACCAATTGCATCACAAAACTTTTCAAGGTGTGGGTTTTTTGTTCTTATTTTTTTTTGGCTTTTCTCTTTTTCATGATGGTAGTACCAAGTAGTTTGTGCTTGACTGATCATTCCTGGTGGAACCCTGCGTTCAACTGGCTGGTGGTGGGGCAAGGGGTGGGGGTAAGGAGCTAAGGAAGGGTGGGCTCCCTGCTGTAATGGAGCTAATGGTGTTACGCTCAGGACAGCTGCGGGTACATCTGGTGTTAAACTACCGTTATTTAAACTTTATGATGCGAGAGACTGCCAACTCTCCCACTTGCAGCATATAAATTATGTCAATTGCTCATGCACTTTTTCTAACCCTGATTTCTCTTGAATTATGGATGATAGACAGGACCAGAATTTGCTTTTAGTGTTCCCTCGTGGCCGTGTGTGTGCTGAGTGCACTGAGCAGTCATAATCTCAGTGTGTGCAGTCAGGGGATGCATAATGTAATTTGGGCTGTGACCATATAGCTTGTATCCCAACCATTAAGGGAGATCTAACATCTGAAGCTCAGAGCTATTTTGGGGCAGAGTGGGTGCTTTGATGCCAGGTTTGTGTTTAAAAAAAATTATATATATATATATATATAAATTCTTCTGGGGCTGGAAGGGTTTGTAGCTGTGAACTCCGTGTCCAGATGGGTATTTTTGAAAGCCGGTGTAAAGTCCCTTTTCAAGAGAGCCCTCCATTGTGGAGATCAGAGACCATCTTTCTGGATTCATTGTGGGGAGGAATAATAGCTCCTGTTTTTAATGAAAATATTATGATTGGCTTGCTTTGAAGTTTTCAAGCCCGTATGTGTGGCAGTGGAGCACGTTCATCAAGCCGTGCACTTTGTCGAATACTCTTGTGCGGGCAGGGAACGGGTTTGATTGGAGCAAATTAAAAGCAGTTCACTGGGGAGCTGATGGGGACCCTGCAGAAGCCACTGGTGTCGCTGTGATTTGTGACTACTCCTGAATACGTCCTGCTCCTCAGAAAGGGAAGCCTTTTAAAAGATGCTAATGCAGTGTGTGGATATCCGAGCGCTTTGTGCAGGAGCGAGTCAAGGCACTGCCAATTCGAAGATAATTTCCACGGCATTTATTGAATAATGCGTGTTTTAAGGTGTGCTAACAGCAGGCGTTTGTAAATTATACGAAACAGCTACAGACACTGACAAACAGTGTGTCTGCACTCCTTTTGTTGCATTTGGATTCTACATAAAATTTAAAACTACTTTTTTTTTTTTTCTTTCCCATACTTAAATATGAAGAAAGCTTTACTCCCCAGCATATTGATTTTACAAGCGTTAGCTCCTTAATCAAACAGCCCTGAAGTTTTGCACTTCATTAACTGATCTTTAGGAGTAAAGTGCAAACCGTTTACACTGGGTGAAGCCTGCCCTTGCCGATACCACTTGAAATGCTGGAAGACTTTAGAGAAAAGTTGGGTTTGGCTTGGAGACAGGAGAGATTAGATCTATGGAAATGACTGGGTGGAAGAAATGAGTAAGTTGGGTGTTGTGGCAAGTATTGTTAAGGGGGGAAAACCCCCTGAATTTGGTAGAATAGGGGCTGTGAAGTTGTGTGGAAATGAACTTTGCATAACAAACACAATTGCAAATAATGACTTTGTTATGTTGGAGACAAGTTCCGAAGAGAAAGATCTGGAGGTCCTGGTAGACAGCAGAATGACACTGAGCAAGCAGTGTGCTCTTGTGGCCAGGAAGGCCAATGGAATCCTGGGCCGCATAGGGAATAGCGTGGCCAGTAGGTTGAGGTAAGTCATTCTCCCCCTCTGCTCTGCACTGGTGAGGCCACAACTGGAATTCTGCATCCAGTTCTGGGCTCCCCAGTTCAAGAGGGACAAGGAGGGACTGTAAAGAGTCCAGCAAAGGGCAACGAAGATGATTCAAGGACTGAAGCATCTCCCTTATGAAGAAAGGCTGAGAGAGCTGGGACTCTTTAGTCAGGAGAAGGCAAGGCTGAGGGGAGACCTTATTAACACCTATAAGTATCTAAAGGGTGGTTTGAAGGAGGAGAGAGCCAGACTCTTTTCAGTGGTTGCCAGTGAGAGGGCAAGGGGTAACGGGCAAGTTGGAACATGGAAGGTTCTACTCAGATATGAGAAAAAATTACTTCATGGTGAGGGTGCCAGAGCCCTGGAACGGGCTGCTCAGGGAGGTTGTGGAGCCCCCTTCTCTGGAGATCTTCAAGATCCCCCTGGATGCCGTCCTGAGTAACATGCTCTAGCTCTGGGCAATCCTGCTTCAGCAGGGAGTTGGACTAGGTGATCTCTATGGACCCTTCCAACTCTAAGAACTACAGTGGAATTCAGTTGCCTAAATCATTGCTTTAAAAGTGGTTAGAATATTACCTTATTAGAGTAATGTGGTTTTGGTTTTTTTCAAAGTATGTCATCAAAGCTTTATTTTCTATTATACTTTCTTTATTTTTCTGCTTTCTTATTTTTCTTTCTACACGGCTATTTTTGACATTTGGGCAAATCCAGACAGTCACCAATAAGGCATATTAGCTAAAAATACTCCAGAAGCACTTCCAAAGACACAAGGCTGTATCTCTTCACAGCCTGCAGTCTGCCGCTTCCACACATACATGTAAAATACTGTGTTAGGAGAGGTCTTTTTGGGCATGATTCATGAAAAGAATACAGAGCGGTGCCTGTTCTTCACCACAAAGAGCTGCTCGGTCCCCGAGACGCTTCGCAAGCACAGACCTCTCCGAAGGAAACCACTTAATCCTTGGGTGAGCAAATATGATGATAATGTTCTGTGCTTTGTTGTGTGCTATGATCTAATTGAGATTTAATGCATTCTGCCTTGTCCCTGCTGTGGACTCCCTTTGGACCATGCAGTGCAAAGCTCGGTGTTAGCAGCTTGCTTTGCTGTATCCCAATTTATGTCTTCAAAGACATGCAGGCATTTATTTAGAGTGCATGAAATGGTTGTGCTGGGAAAGATGCACAAGAAGGGAAGACAAAGAGGTCCTTGCTTTTCCTTTCAAAAAGCAATATTTGCTTTAAGCAAAGTACTGAATTATGAGTCTCTCATTCTCCCACCGCTCTGCTTAATAACTATGTATTTGCTACTAATTGTGTTAAGTACATCTGCACCTCATACGATGGTATCTAATCCCACAGCAATATTTCAGGGTAAAATCAATTTAAATTGCCAGTACAAACGTGCATAACAGACTCAGAGGGAGAAAGTCTCAGACAGCTTTTGCAGCCCAGTAGTTCTGTCAGGGGTGGCTCTGCTAGGGGCTGTGAGCCCACAAAGCCACCAGCATCAGCTTGGGCACAAGGAGACCCTGTCATATCATAGAGTCACAGAATGGCTTGAGTTGGAAGAGAACTCAAAGCCCCTCCAGTGACACCCCCTGCCCTGAGCAGGGACACCTCCCACCACACCAGGTTGCTCCAAGCCCCCCAGGGATGGGGCAGCCACAGCTTCTCTGGGCAACCTTGGCCAGGATCTCACCACCCTCACAGCATATAATTCCTTCCCCAGATCTCATCTCAATCTCCCCTCTTTCAGTGTCAAACCCTTCCTCCTTGTCCTGTGGCTCCCCTCCCTCATCAAGAGTCCTTCCCCAGGCCTCCAACCCTCCAAGCATCTCCATGGCCTCCTCTGACCCTGCTCCAACAGTTCCATGTTCTTCAGATGTTGGTGGCCCCAGTTCTGGGTAGTCACCCTTTCATTGCTCACCAGGAATGTGCTTTGGGTTTTCCCATCACAGAACAAGAAGAATGGTCTTCCTCCTTGCCTCTGAACTCTTTTCTTGGGAATCTGTGCCCTGGTTTTAGTGGAGAGGCATTTACATGGGAAGAGATCTTGTAATTTTTATTTTTTCATGTGTTTTATCCACTTAAGTGGGCACTGTTAATACAGTTATGACTTAAAACGTGAATTTTGGGAAACTTCAGTTCAGGATTGCTTCTGACATTGCACATTGAAAGCTTTTTTCTCATTTTCCCTTTTTCTTCCTTTTCCCCTCCTCACTGGCTGGTCATTCACTCCATTTCATGGTGAGACCTGAGGGATTTCTTTTCATTGACAGTTTCAGACCTTTCAGACCCCCCCAAAGTGAGCAGTGTGCGTGTTCTTCCACCTGAGTAACCTGGAGTCAGCCATTTAGTGCCTGCAAGTTGTGTCAGAGTCAGGAAATCTCCCTTTGGGATCCCCGTGGAGACCTGCTCTGCAAATGCAACTCCCGTTGGTGTTGGTGAGGATTATGAACGGGAAAAGTTGGCAGTTCTGGTTTCTACTTTAGCTAGAGACACATATTTCTATTGTGTACTTCGGGTTTTTAAGTCAAAGCTGTGCTATGTTATTTAGTGCAGAAAATTTTCAAGTAAAAAAAAAACATTTTTTAAAATAAAAAAAAATATATAAATTGCTCTATCTGTTGGACAATCCCAGCTTGTAGCAGCTCTGAAGTTGATTCTCCCCATGCTGGGTGTTAATGGGAATGGGAGCAGTTGAACACATGCACATCAATAGGAGACTCGGAAGCATAAAAATTGAATTCTCTCCTGCTTTTTTCCTTTCCTATAGAGAAAATGGGTCCCATTAGTACAGAAAGCTTTGGTGAGATGGTGTTTGCAGTCCAAGGCTGGAAAGCAGCTGCCATCCCCAGTGTGTTGTTCAGCAGAAGACTTCACTTTTCACTGCTGCCAGTAATCCTATTTACTGTGAGCACAAAATACCAGCTGGATTTTGCCTGCTGGATGTGTTCTCCCATTATGAATGGGTTGGACTCATTTCGTGCTGCAGTCGATTTGATGGAGTCATGCCTGAGGAAGACAAGGATGCAAGGAGGGCTCCATCACCCAGCCATGGCTGGGGGCCATTGGAGTTGTGGGCACAACCAGTCCTTTCCAAGCCATGGTGCGATGTGAGGAGCTGTGCTGGGGGTGAATGAACATGGGGTTTTGTCTCTAAAGCAAATGTTTTTGAAAGTGAGCTTTTCCCCAGGCTGCTGAAGTCATCCCTCTCTCATCACTTTTGTGTTTTCCTTTGCAAGCTGTGGGTTCCTTTATCATCAAAATTCTGATCTGCAATACATCCCAGCAGGCGTATGTGCACACCAGGCTCACGGGGAGGTGGTGGTGGGTCCTGCATGGAGAGAACCTGGGAGCTCTGTCAGGGGGCAGCAGCAGTTTCTTCTCTGCTGATGAATTCTTCAGCTGAACCCTTTATGTACATGGAAAAGGGCTGTGTCCTTAGTATGTCCCATAGAGTCCCTATATGGGACTTTGACTTTTTTGTTTACCTTTTGGGCCTGTGGCCCAAAGCTGGGGAACATACCAGTCCCTGCATCTCTTTTGATCTGACTCCTCATCGCATGTTTCCTCCAGAACTTCTGGAGAGCTGCATGTGCTAATCCAATCCCATCCAGTTGTAATGGCAGGGACCGGGAAGGTGGACTGGAGAGTTTCCTGCATTGTCACTCAGCTTTAGAATGAGTAGGTTTACTTAGTTTTTCCAAGGGAGTTTGAGCTATAAGCTGATGGAAAAACTTAATTCTAGCCTCTAATCTGAAATACAGTGCCTGCCTGTTCCATGCTGGGTGCCCTCCATCAAGTGTCTTGGCTTTAAGCTGGTGGCACTGGTTTTTGGGGGCTTTCATGGCACTCTTTCAACCTATAGTCAGATGTGGCTACTGACTGCCCTTGGTGTCACGGGTGTCTGTGCACACGTTGCACTCTTTTATTTGTACAGTTGAGCTGTATCTGTGTGGATCAGCTTAACATGTGAAATATACCCTGCACTGAAATGCACTTTATTCCATTCCCTTTCTTAAAAGAATAAAAAGCCCCATAATGCTGCTTTTGCCCAATATACTCTGATGTTGATGACTGATGATTGCGGCTTATTCCTGCTTTTTATCCCAAGCTTTGCCTCTCCTGCTATTAAATGTGACCCCCTTGTTTTCATTTGTGTTCCTTTGTGTTCTAAGGGAAACAACATTTTGTTGATTTTTATCAGCTGTTGCTTGTTTTTATTCCTTGAACAGAGGGCGTTCAAAGGGAATGCAGTGAATATGTGTATTCTTATTTTCTATCGTTTCAGAGTCAGCTCTCTGCACACTTTCCTGGTGTGAATTAAGGAGGACCCTGGGTGCAGGCTGCTGCCTTTGTTTAGCAGGAGAAGTCCCAGGTGGACTCTCTGCAGGGCTGTGGACCAGCACGGATGCCCTGCAAGGGGACAAAGCTTGGGGGGGCTACAGGGCTCTGATCCCCCTGGCAATTTCCTCAGCCAGATGCCTAGTTGCCTGTGGTGATAGGATGAGGGTTAATGGCTTCAAACTGGAAGAGGGTAGTTTTAAATTGGGTATCAGGAAAACATTTTTCACTATGAGAGATGGTGAGAGCCTGGCCCAGGTTGGCCAGAGAAGCTGTGGCTGCCCCATCCCTGGAGGGGTTCAAGGGCGGGTTGGAGGGGACTTGGAGCAACCTGGTGTGGTGGGAGGTGTCCCTGCCCAGGGCAGGGAGTGGAACTGGATGGTTTTTAAAGTCCCTTCTGACCCAAACCGTTCCATGATTGTGCAAATTAACAAAATTCAGATTAAGTTGAAACATGCTTGAAGTAAAAATACACCTGCGGTAAAAGTAAATTTTTACTTGAATTGCCTGCACTGTAAAAATGCTCTGCAGAAATCCTTAATTTGCTATGGTATTTTTGTCTCTTCTTCTGGAGGAATTTTTTCACCTCTTCTGGATTCTTTTTTACATCATGAGTCTCAGCTTGAGAAACTGATCATATTCCTAGTCCTCAGAATAAATAAAAAAAACCCAAAAAGCTGATGTTAGTGTCTCAGTGCTACTGTTCCATTTCTGCTCTGATACCCTTCGAGCTAGTTTTAACAGCGTGTGAAGTTTAAAGGCTTTTCAATTTCAAAATAGCTTTTTTAGTAGGTTTTTCATTTTCTTGAGTTATCCTTTCAATAGCCTATAACTCTTCCATCAGGTAAATGCATGTTAAAATGCTTCCTTCGGCACAAATACAGAGGGAGTAACAGGTTTGTCGTGCAGTAGAAATGGCATTAATTCTTCTATTCTCCTTTGTATAAGATGTACAGGGAGAAGGGGGGTAAGTGGGGATTAAAAAAGATATCTTTTGTTTAATTTAGGAGCTTAAGGTATTGGTGCATATACTTCGGACCGCTTGGTGCAGGTGGAGGTGATGTGGTAGGACTGGCAAAGGAGGGTGGGTGTCCACTGGGGCTATTTACCTCAGGAATAGGAAGAGATCTCAAAATCTGATATTCCGGAGCAGGATTGTTAGTCAAACTGTCTAAGGAAAAAGATAAATCTTCAATCACAGTTGGGGTAATTTCCTTTATTGATGAGAAAGCACAGCCCTCGGGAAGGGGTTGAGAAATAGAGGTGCCCTGAGGCTAGAGCCTCCAAAGGCTTGGTGTTGACTATGGGGACCGGGGTGTATTTGCTGATAGTGACCAAAATGTCAAGGTGATGTCCTGTACGAGGTGAAGTTTTCTGTGTGTTAACACTGGCCCCAGATAGAGCAGGCACTGAAAGAAAAGGGTGTGCCCACAAAACATGGTTGTGCTGGAGTATAACGGTGTCCTGCAGACAACAAAGAGAAAATTAAACCAGGGGAGAATTGCAAAATTAGCATTAAAGCACAGAAGAACTGGATGCGATGGCTTAGTAAATGGTCTTTCTCTGTATTTCGCAGATTTGGAAAAGAATTTCATTAAAGATAACGGAGATGGGAAAGGGGAATGCAAATGGTTATTGATTGGTGGTGTGCTGTGGCAATGCTGCAGGCTGGTTTTGAGCTCGTGGAGCGTTTACTGCTCGCTTACACTGACCAGCACGGAATTGAAGCTTGAAGGCACTGTTGCCTCGAGTACTGGAGGATGGGGAGTTGGTAGGGTACATCTGCAGTTGGAGAATTTGGGGGTATTTCAGCTGCTGCTGATCCCTTACTGATCCTTTTGTGGCTTTTGTCTCTTCAGGCCATTTGCATGCTGCAGTTTTCTGATAGACTGAAGTTTAAATGATTGATTAAGGGTGACAAGAGGGGATGCATTGAGATGAGCAAACAACTTGGTTGCGTGGAGTCAGTATGAAGGTCCCTCCACAGGTTATTTCCGTCCCTGAAGAATGGCTCAAAACTGATTTATTAAAACGTCCTTTTTTCTGTGTCCCCACGCAGATGTAATACATCCTCATTCGGTAGTTGCATGATTGTAATTCTCCCCATAATGGACTCGTTTGGCTCCTGCCTCACACTTTTGTTATGTGGTAACGTTCCTACGTTTGTAATCTATGAGGCTCTAAGGCATCAAGTCGGGAAAACATAAATGAAATGTCTTAAGGGGAGGGGAAAAAAAATGTGAAAAGACACTGTGCAACCTCAACAGTTTCAAGTGGGAAGTTTATGCTGATTTAGATGTGACGCAGGAACGGCACTAATCCCACTGCCAGGGCTGCCTCTTCAATCAAGTAAAGTAGCCATGAGTCAAACATGCATTACACTTCACCCAGAAGTAAAAAAAATCCTGCCCAAATACAAAACACCTGCACTAACACAAACCCCATTACAACTAAATAGCTTTAATACTTCTTTTTTTTTCCCCATCCTTTTCTCTCCATTTATTTACAGCAAATGGCAGCTTCTACAAAAAAAAAAAAATCAGTGCTCAGAAGTAGACTCACAAAATGAATTGAAGTCCCTAATTTTCACACAGCTGTCTGCCTTCGTTTATGGGTAGTAGTAAAAGTAGTAAATAATAGAAGTGTTGCAAGTTGTACATATATGCAAATATTGATAGCTGGGAACTCTGGAAACTGTTATCCTTAAAAATTAATCTAGTTGAGAAAAAGGGGCAGGAGAAGGGACAGTGAAGGACTCTGTAGATTTATGGTCTCTGCAGACCCAAATGAGTTGTCCCTGGAGGTGGATTTGCAGGCTCATGCTTGCTTCCTTTTGAGGGTCAGGGCATTCCTTTGGTGAAGAAATGGGGATGGTTTGGGAATTTTCTTTCTTGGGTTCAGGAGCTCAGAGAGGTAGGTCTGCTTTTTGTTACTGCAGTTTGATGCTTCTGATGATGGAGCAGAATGAAACCCTTTCCTCCAAGTCATCAAGTGTTTCCAAGTAGTGCTAATAACTAGGTGGAATATGGAAGTTACTGAAAAAACTGGTATTTAATTACTGTATGTTTAGGTTGTATCCAATGCCAGCTTCCATCCTTTTCTAGCAGCGAGGGTGGGAGTCTGGCTTCTCTACCTCTTCTGCATTTTGGGGTGTCCTTTAACCTGTCTTGAAAAATCTTTTTTAAGAACGTGACTTCATTTGTAAGGGTCAAACATGTGATGTGCACCTCTTAAAAGGATATGCTAATGGAAGTGCTGCCATGGGCACCGCTGGGATGATGCTGACTGAGGTCTCTGTCATCAATCACTATAGAACCTCATGCTGTGGCACTTGGTACAGCTCGGTGCAAGTCAGATGGATTTATTTACTAAGAGCAGAACTGAAGAATAATGTAATAAGGAAGCCGAATGGATATTAATTATAAAAGCTCATTATCTGTTCTTATTTCAACCAAAAATAAATAATCAGAATAATGTTCTGGTTTTGAGTCAAACACAGTGATGAGCTGGCTTTCTGTTTCTGTTCTTTTTCTTCAATGAGGCTTATAAACTGATGCACTGGATGAGAAAATAAATGGGAAACTGAAAACATCTTTCTATCCAATCTGAAATAGCATTTGGTTTGTGCATATGTAAGGGGAAAATAGGCGTACAGTAAACAAATGCAATTATTTTATGATAAATGGACTTATTGAAAAGTAATGAGTCAAAAAATAGAAAAAGGAGAGATTTCTTTGGGACTGTAGAATAACCCTCAGATGGAAACTTGGCATCTTTGGTTCTTGAACCATTGCTAGAAGTGCAAGATTTACTATGCTTTTATGTAGACGTGGTAACGATGGCTGTGTGTGTCCTACTGCCCCTGCAGCACAGCACATGGTTTGTGGATGTCACACTCCTCCACGTAGAAATGGTCAAAGTGAGGGCAAAATTGTTAAAGTTTTTGAATCGGTTGCTGAAAAATAGGTGGAAGTGAAAGGGTGCTGCCCTGTGCCAAGGAGGTTTGGTGGTAGCATCGTGTGGAGGATGCTCAGCACCAGGGTCACGGTGAGTTGTGGCTCCGGAGGGTGGAGGAGCCAGGGGAGGGGAGGAAGCCTTAGGTGGTGGAGCTGGAGAAAAAGGGGAGTGAGCAAAAGGTGACATTGTGGACAGATTTAAAGTTTAATAATGCAGATATCTGGGACAATCTAGGCTGTTCAGCTTGCCTCCAGCAACTCCACTGGTAATGTAATTGGAGAAATCGCTAGAAAACCAGGCAAGTCATCTCTAGTTATTCCTCGTAGTCTCTGCCACCAGAACTTCGTTGGAGGAATAGCATGACACGATAGCACTGAAGGATGCATGACACGGCGTTATTGATTTCTCATGTCTTTTATAGTAGCCCATAGAGTGCTCGGGCTTGCTGTGCTGGCCAAAGGATAAAAGACTGCTAAAAACAAGGAGAGGAGTAAGGCTGGTCCAGAGAGTCAGAGTGAAGGGATGGGGCAGGCAGAAGATTGATGAGCAAGATTAAAGGCAACAAGACTGATTTTGAGCAGTGACCTGTGGGAATGTCACCGACTTCCTTCAGAAGAGCATATTCTGATACAGAGTTTTACCAAAGAAACCAAAGGTATTAATGCGATCTGTTCCCTCCAGATCTGATACTGGAAAGTTTCTGTATTCTTTAGACTGTGCAATACTGAGATAATTAAATACACAAGCAAATAAAATACACTTGTGTGTGCTCATGTGGAATCACAGAATGGTTTAGTTTGGAAGGGACCTTAAAGACCACCCCGTGCCACCTCCTGCCCTGGGCAGGGACACCTCCCACCAGACCAGGTTGCTCAAAGCCCCATCCAGCCTGGCCTTGAACCCCTCCAGGGATGGGGCAGCCACAGCTTCTCTGGCCAACCTGGGCCAGGCTTTCACCATCCTATATAGTGAAAAATTTCTTCCTGAGATCCAGTATAAATCTTCTGGGGCTGGAATGTCTCCCCAAAACCTTCTCTTCTCCAGGCTGAACCCTGCCAAATCTCTCAGCTCCCCGTCCCAGCAGAGAGGCTCCAGCCCTCCCAGTGTCTCTGGGGCCTTCTCTGGCCCCATCCAACAAGTCCATGTGCACGCACACACCCCTCACAGTTTCACGGGGTTGCTCATAACACTGTAAATACGGGTGCCCAAGGAAACATTAAATTAAATCCTTCTAATGAACGCAGGCAATATCCTGGCTCTATACTAATGCTGTGACATTTCTTGGCTGTGGGGACTTGCTGGACAGCTTGCAAACACAAGGCGAGGTGTGGTGCCGACAGGAGCCACACAGCCCAGTGGATTTAAGTTTATATCTCTACCTGCTGCATTCTGGCAGTGTAATAAAATTGCCTTCAATGTGCAGTAACTATCATAGATAACTTTATCTAAACATTTCATAAAGAGCAATTTTATGAATCGCCTCTTCAGTAGCTCTTCCAAGAAGAGAACAATCAAGCAAATTGTGCATGGTGGAGTTTCATGGAAAGGATCTAAATATATATGGTCTCATATATTAGCTGGTATTTTTTTCTGTGTAATCTGTGTATGTGTTTTACATAGTTCGGATCATTTGAATTATACATGTCTGTGGCCTCTTTTTTTCATGTTAATACCTTCATAAACCATGACACCATCCAAAAATAATATTTAATGAAGCTTTTGATCTCATAATGGTTAAATGGATCTGAAGTGGGACAAAAATTAGGCTAATTACACTAGAAAGAGCATAGTTACTTGAAATTTTCAAATGCCTTTTCATTGTATCACCTCTAATGGATTTCATAGGCCTGACAGACAGAGACATAGAAGGTAATATTAATTCCCGTTTTTAGCTGTATAAATTGATACAGAAAATTTTCCTATGATTTTTTGAGCCCTTCCACGGTGTTATTTTCAGAATAACTGCAGATTGTTACTGAACTTTGGTTGAGAAATTCCAATTTGTTTGTATTTGATGTTAAACTGTGGACACAGATTAAGCGGCTCCCTTGGCGCTGGTGTCATTGGTACAACTATTTGTCACAAAGCTCCTTTCCAGAGTAGATTTTCCTTTCCTTTTGTGTTTCTGTTTTGTTTTTTAAACTCTGCCAGAGTACTCCTGAAATAATGTGGCCATCTGGGAAGGTTTGCTTGGTTTTGTTCTGAGAAGGCTTTCTATGTCATCCTGTCTTTTGTTTCGTGTAGAGCATCTAAATTAGTGAAAGGGACTGATTTTTATTTGTTCTTTCCTTCCAAGCCCGATGTGTCCCTCTCCATCCTGCTCAAAGATGCACACACACATACACACACTTATCTCCTGGACCTTGAAAGAAAATAGTCTGCATCCCCATAGCGAAACACGTGCTTAAAGCACATCTCATTTTCTGTATTATTCTCCCGGATAAGTCATGGGTTTTGCTTTATAAAAATAAATAAATTATAGCACCAAAGGCTAGCAACAGTGATAATGAATGCACTGTTGCTGTGCCCCTATTCCAGGTGATTTACCGTGGCTTTTCTGCCTCTCTACTTTCGTAACTGGCATGCATTGAAAAACCAAGAAACTCGGAGTAGATTATTATGAAATTTCTTTTTTTATGTTTCCTTTCTTATTTTATGGCAGTGGTAACAACCTGTGTAGCTCATGCATTTGTGAACTGAGCAGAAGCTGGGTGCAATAGTCACACATCTGAACTTTTGTTACTCCCAAACATGAGTTACTCGAGATATGTATTGAGCCCAGCTCCCTCAGCCTGTCCTTGGAGCAGAGGGGCTCCAACCCCCTGAGCATTTTAGTGGCCCTCCTGTGGACCCACTCCATCAGGTCTATGTCCTTCTTCTATTGAGGGCTCCAGCCCTTCACACAGTGCTCCAGGTGAGGTCTCTCCAGAGGAGAGCAAAGGGGCATCATCTGCAAGAGGGAAGTTGAGGCGAGTCAAGTATATGGGGAGTGTCTAGTCCTGTGTAAACAAGTGTAATCTGTGTATGTGAATAGATGGATGTAAATACACCTGTGTGTGTATGCATTGTGTGTATAATATATATATATATCTGCGTGTATAGGCAATGTATATTTTTCAGCAGTAAATAGCACTTACAGGTGTGAGATTTTAGTGCACAGAAGATTATTTAATGTGTGAAAGGAAAAATATTGGAAAACTGGTGTCCAGATGTTGGAGGAATAGCTTGAGACCTGTTGCCTCACTGGTTTACCTAATGAAAGTAACAAACTGAGTTTAGAGATGGAATATTTTTATTTTATTATAGAGGGTTTGATTTTATTTTTATTTTGTTGCAACACTTGCAAGGTGCAGCATTGCCTTTGAAGGGCTTGGCATAGAAACTTCTGGTTTCACTTATACCAGACCTCATAACTAAAATTTCCAGATTTGGCTCCAATCCTGATGTTGTATTTCAACTTCTTCCTTCAGCAATAAAACTGGATGTCCAGCTGCCTGCAGGAGCTCACTCTTACTTGAAGGCAAACTGGCTTTTAACATATAAATGTAGTAATCTACATTTCTGCAGTGTATAAGCAACTTTTTATGAGTAGTGGTATGATAAAGCAGTTTGGGTTTTGGTTTTGCTGTGCGTGTGATGGGTTTGGTCTTAATTGCAATCAGTGCTTGTCATGAACCCAACCTTCCTGTGAACACTTTGGGAGTTTTCCTGAAGTAAGGAGTAGGGTTGTAGGGAGTAAAAAGGAAAAAAGCTTAGTCTGATCCATAACGTATTTAGTGGCATGTAAAAGGTAGATGAGGTCTCTGTCTTCATCAATTAATGAGCATCCAGAGGATGTGTACTCTTGGATATGCAATAACATTTCCATTTACTTATTGGAGTCTTGCTTTGACATGAAGAGAGCTTTCTAAGCAGCCTTATGAAATCCCTGGACTCGATTATTTTGCTTTCTGCACCAAGCTTTTGTTGGTTTTCCACTGAGGTGCCAAATTTCTCAGGGCCATCTGGAAAACAATTGGAGAAGTGTTTTCATGGGTGTATGCGAATAGGCTGCCTCTCTCCATCCTCCTGGTTTTAATGCAACATAACAAGTCTGACTCTAGCCATCTGGGTAAGCTTAATTAGTGTTGAAAGTGGCTTGTTTTGCAAGATGATCCCTCTTTAACCTAAGTGGAATGATTTTTCTTTGTGACTAATAAATTAAATAAATTATGCCTTTTTCCATGCCGTACAGTGGGGTTCGTAAATACTATAAGCAGTTAGTTGGTAGTTTCACTTGATTACCTTTCCCATTTCTGTTTTTAATAATCCTTGTAAGAGTGGGGAATTCAGTCACTTCTAATAACGAGACTAAAAAATAGTGATGGCAGGCGCGTTTCGTGCCGCTGAGCTACACTCTGGTGTCCTTCCCAGCTGCTCATGGGATCAACCAGAGCAGGAATCTATTGCAGTCAAGGAAAGTCCCTTTCTGTGATGCTGCTCTGGATTAATTAATTACCTGGATAAGAACAAAAAATGCTTTTACAGTCAAATACTTTCTTCTTGGTTTGTTCTTGGCTCTGTTCTGATTTGCATCCCAATACTGTCCTTCCTGGGCAGAGGGTCCATCTGTGCTTTTTGGGAGCTTTGGTTCTTCAAAGGGTTATACAAGTAAGAATTGAATTAAAGAGCTGCTGTCAATGTTGTCAGATTCTGACAAAGACATCCCATGGTAGCACTGTGCCTGCAGACACAGACTTCAGAGGGCTTGGACCAGTAGAAGCACATCGGGATTCCCAAGTACACAAAACTTTTCTTTTCTGGCTCTTTGTGGGGTCTCCTTCCTACCTTCTTAGCCAGCTTAGGGGTGTTTAAATAGTTCTCCATCTGGGAACCTAGAATGAAACTGGGAACAAAATGATTAAGGCATAAATTCAGACAGGCTTTCTGTGGTTTCTCCATAGTAACCGGAGGGGATGTAGAAAAGTCAAAGTATTTTGTCTTGTTTTTTTAATAAGCTGGTGCTCAACCAAATCTTTGTATCATTGAAAAACTTAAAAGTTTTGTTTCAATAGGAATAGGGTTTGTCTTCCCTAATGCTAAGTTGATATTAAAAATCAAAATACCAAAAATAATTGAGGCTCCCAGAGGATTTTTTGCTGCTGGTGGTGCCTGTGGTAGCTGTTGGGAGGGGGTGCAGCTGTGGCCAGCCCAGGTGGGACCTGATGTGTTAAATCAGAGCAGCTGACTGTGAACTAGGAATGACCTTCAGCAAGATGTGTGGTGCAGTCCTTACCTGGTGCTGGCTCTGAGAGATCAATTTTTAGCAATCAAGACAGCACAGGAAGGGCTTTGGTGCAATTGTATCTGAATTATCTTTAGAGAGACAATAATAGCTCCTGAATTTTGATATTTTTTTAAAATAGCTTTATCATCAACAACAGTCTCCAAAACACATCTTTTGAGGCGCATTGTGGTGGATAAGCCAAGTGCCTGTACGGGTTCAGGTCATGCCACCGAGAGGAGGAGGAGGGTCCTTGACAAGGGCTTCCTCAAGCCCTGCTCCTTCATGCTGCTCTGATTTACAGCAGACACTGTAAATACAGATGGCCTTGGCAGTGAGGTCTCCCAGAGGTCACAAAATTTGCATTCCTGAGGACATTTTGCAGAAACTCTTGAACAATTAATAAAGTAAATAAAGAATACTCAGCTACTCCTTCCAGGGACTGTACTTTTTGCACTGCTCAGAGATGCTTTGACCTTCTAGTTTATTACAAGTCAGGAAAAGTCAATATTTCTTAGCTTGCCAACTTGGAGGAATTTTAATGAGTTATTGAGTCAAATAGTTAATCCTCCAATAACAGATTTTTTTTTTTTTCCCCTTTCTGATGTACAGTGATAAAAACAAAGGCTTAACAGGGGCCAGGAAAAATGGGGTTTTGTAGAAACTTTTGCTCTTCTTTGTGCACGCGCTTTAACCCTTTGATCACTAGTAGGTGAAATGTAGCTTCAGCACCGGGGCACTTCATTTTGGCCTAAAATATGTTGATGTTAGCAAGGAATTTAGCATGATAAAAAGAGATTAATAGGTTGAGGTAGCTGATGCTCCTCACATTTCCATTACATGTGATGGGAGGTCTTTGGATGAGATCTGGTCTGCTCTGCTGGGCTGAACGCTTTTGCTAATTGATAAACCTTTGGAGGGTAGAGCCCTGGGTGCATTTTGGAGGATGTTGTGGTGCTGTGGTCACTGCAGGATTTGTCTTGTTAGATGCTGGAGCAGTGCCTCCACTTGAGCTTCCTCTGAAACATAGCAGGCACCAAAACCTCATCAAGAGACAAACCTACATGTGATAAACATAGGGATTTGGTTCAAAACGGTCTTTGGTGGCCCAGGCCAAGTCACTGGCATGGGTGCAGCCAGTGGAAGGCTGCACACTACAAAATGTTTATTCCTGTTTTAATTATGCCTTTTGCAGCATCCCTTTGTAATTCTCAACTTTGTGTATTCCAGTTTCAATAGAATAATCTAATTTCATGAAACTCTCTTCATAGAGCAATAATTAGCATTATACTCAGAGTAGTGGCTTGTTTGGAAGTCCCCTGTACGGCATGACTTATAATAATGTTCTGTTGTAAGCCTTTAGACAAGGAAACTTCAGAAGCAGAAAACGTTACAGTATAAGGGCAGCTTCCTTAGCCCTTTAATAGTATCAAACAGCAGATTGTGCCATAACGTTCAGAACGTTATATCCAATGAATTCTTAAAAGTATAGAAACTTATTCAGATCATAGGAATATATATAATGGTCACTTTTACAGCAAGAAGCATCTTCCTGTACTGTTGCCTTTATTTCAGTGATAAGTCTTTTTTGGGGGTTATTTTCTCAAAAGCTCTCAGTGGTTGCCTGAGCTTTCATTGAAACCTGTGGGAATGTTCTGCTTCTGGCTCAGGGGTGGGAGTTAATATGGACACGGGTACAGAACTCAAGTGCAATCACTTAGGGCGCTTTGCTGCCCAAAATAAAGTTCCTCATGGGTTTTGTGGCTGGAGGAGCATAGGTTTTCAGAATTGCTTTCTAAATGTAACTCATGGCTAAACTTGGGGCACTGAAATGCTCTCAATGGTCTTTGATTCTCAGGTATGGTGTCACAAAGCCCTAAAAGACCAAATGGCCCCATCTCCATCGCTTTCCAGTAAAGCCCTTTCAGCACACGCTAAATGTTGTGATGAGCAAGAGCTGGAGGTCTGGGACGTGGGGGTGCTTTTTCCCCAGGAGAGTTCCTGCTTCTGTAATTTTTGTGCTGCTGTGTCAGAGTGTGCTCTGTTTGGCAAATATTGCTCACGCTGATGTTTTCTGCTCTTCCCAGTGCTTTACGGGCAGGATGGCCTGCATGCCTCCTGTGAGAAGAAGTACTGCGGCCGGGGGAGTAAGTGTGTCGTGAACAAGGACACCAACCAGCCCGAATGCAGATGTGTAGAAGATTGCAAGTCCAGCTACATGCCCGTGTGCGGATCTGATGGCAAATTTTATGAAAATCACTGCCAACTGCATCGAGCCTCCTGCTTGCAGAGGAAGAAAATCTACATTATCCACAGCAAGGACTGTTTCTTCAAAGGTAGGGTATCATTAAAAAATAAACACTTCTGTAGAACTTTCATCACTTATCTTACCATAATCTTGATAAATGGCCAAATGGTATGTTTTATTTCTAAGAGATAAATTTTGCAAGGATGATTTATTCTGGGACACTGTAGAACATAACACAATGTCTTATGCAGCTATTAAGACCCTGAATGTCATCACCACCCAAAACATAATCAAACTGGGAACTGGTGAATAATTAACATCACTGCATGCGTTGTGTGCACTGTAGTTGTGTTGCTCAGTACTTAAAATTTCCAGTGTAATAACTTTAACAATCCAATTTGTTTGGTAAGGCTTTGAACAAGACAAAGACGCTAAGAAAATGTATATGGTATTTAAAAAGGTTTGTTGCAAAAATGAAAAATAAAATCCTACTTAGGTAAATGGCATGGGCAAAGGAAAGGAGCTGTTATGATGACATAAGAGGAGTGGGAAGTGTACTGCCAGAACAGAGATTTAAATAATGGCTCATTTAATTTTGCCACGGGAGGTGCTGGCTCTGCCCAGGCCCGCTCAGCAGCACTGCAATATTAAGTTTTAAAAATCTATTTTTAAAGATGGTTTTGGTTACCAGTAGGATGTATACATCTTCAGCTCTTTTAGTGGTTCAAATGCAAGTTTCGTTATCATCATTGCACCAAATCACCAAAGGGATGGAGTCCTGTGCCTCTTCCGTTAATATTTAGTATGCCATGTACCATCCTGTCACTAATCAATTGAGGCTGAAGTAGCAGGAGCGTGTGATAAAATGCCAGGGAGTGGAAGAAGTTGTAAATTATTTTACTTCTAATGAGAGGTCTTGTAAAGGCCTCACTAGAGTGTATCTTGAGAACTTGTTGTTAAGTATGACTTCATATACCTACAGAAAGATATGAGTGCGTTCTTGCCAGTGACATTTACGTGATCAAGTGTGAAAATAATTCTTTTATCTTCAGCTCACTGGGCACTTGAGCCCCTGAGGAGCTCGGTTGTGGACAGAGCTGTCCATGACAGGTTCTTGTTTACTAACACGTGCGAATGCATGATGCTGGAAGAGCCTATTTAAGAAACAGGAGCCTGTTTGAAAAGTCTTATTAATATATCCTCCTCATAGCCTTTGGAAAGAGAAAAGCATTACTGTTCTTGTGCCCCAGAGGAGGCCCAGAGACTGAGACCAGCCCAAAATTTCCAGAGCTATCTTGGCACTGCTTTGCTCGGCATTGGAAACTCTCATTTATTTTGGGGAGCTTTGGACACGATAGAGGAGCTGGTTGGAGGATTGACTTGGTGAGCTGAGTTAGTTCGTCACAGGCATGCTCTAAATTTACCAAAGCAGGCGGTTAGGTCTAGGATGGACTTTGTATGAAGTTAATCATGCAAAGGGGTCACCTAAAGGCATGTCTAGAGGCACAGCACATGAGCATGTCAAGGTGAAGAGGGATTTTTGGAGCATCTGAAAAGGATGCTTGTAAGGCTCTTAGTGCTGGTGTTTCTGCCTTGAGATACGAAGCCAGATCAGGGCATGGATCTGGCTAGAAACTGCCTTTATCTGTGAATAAGACATAAATGGGACTGCAGTTTGAGAAACCCTCTAAAGAAAGGGGAAATTCACATCTTGGTTTCAGAGGTGCTTGGCAGCCCCCTGACCCCACTTGATGCAGCAGGTTTCTTACCCCCGACTCCCCCAAAGGTGTGTTTTTTCATCCTTGTATGTAGCCTACCTTTTTACAACAGTGCTTCTAGCCTGGAGTTTCGTTCATTCCTTATCACATACAGTGTTAAAGAAAATGAGTTCTCATTGCAGTAATCAGTGGCTCTGCAATGGCTGTATTATACCTAATGATACAATGTCACGCTTGAATACTTTCCTGAACACACCATGAAATGATGGCAGAAAGTAGTAGTTTTGTGTCCCAGTTTAAAGTAACCCTTCAACTCTTGCCATGGAGCACAGCTCAAATCTGCTTTTCAGCAGAATAACAGCTTTATGGAAGGGAAGAAAGAAACAAACTCACTTCTCTTCTTTCATGAATAGATCAAAAAGTACTTCACGCCACTGGCTGCAGAGATAAAATATGGGGGGGGAGAGTTTACCTTAAAGGGGGAATAATTCCACGGAGCTGGGACTCCATAGGAATATTTGGCTTCATCCCCTGTTTCTGCCATGCAGTTCCTGAGGAACCTGCTGGCTATCTTTTAATTTCTTTGTATTTCAGCCTTCTATTTGTAAATCAAGAATGACCGTGTTTTCTTTTAAATAGAAATTTGTAGTGAGCAATTAAGCTACTGGTTTATAAGCAATGTTTTTGGTGTAACATAAAGTATAAGACTTTGGAGAAAAAGCAAAGTGTATTCAGCTGGAAAGCAGGTGTGCATCTGTCAGTGGGCACGTGCTTTCTATTTGTTTTCTATCAAGTAGATAGTTTAATTACTTGAGTACAATTAGGCTGATGAGTGGGCTGCTTCATGGCTTTTTGTCCCAGTTGACTTCTTCAATTAAGACTTAAGTCCCTGCGTGGAGCTGAGGGACACTGCAGATTTGCATCTGTGCTCTGCCAGTTTACCCAGTTTTTGGTGACAAACTGGATGGCCTTAAAGTATGACAGAGATCAAATACCCCGATTACTCTTTGATGGCTGAGCTAGGTCTGCCCACAGTAAACTGATAACAAAGCAAACAGCAAAGGTCTTGTTTTCTTTTGTGTGTTTTGGAAAATGATTTTTTTTCTTTTAGTTTTTTTAACACATTCATCACATGTGAAGTGCTTTGTAAGTACCAGTGTATAGAGAACTCTTGTGTGTGACTAGAAGCACTGCTTGATTTGTGCTACCTCACCAGCATTTCATTCTGTCCTGGCATTAGTATTAGGAAGAGCAGAAGAGAATTTGGCTCTGGGCAAGCAACCAATTTCTCCTTTGCCCAGCCTAGAATGAAACGGCTCCTTGAGTCCAAGAAGTTAAGAAATTTGTGTGCCTTCAGACATTCAGATTTTCCCACGGTGTTTTTTGAAATTGATACATGTCTCTGTGAGAAATGTGGAAAAATCACCCAGATCTGATGGGTGAGGGTGAAGGTCACCTCGTTTGTGTCGGCAAATGTGGTAGATCGCATCAACATTGTGTTTATGAAAGGTTTCACAGAGGGTGTCAGTCCTTGTGCAGGCTTTGGGCTGAGCTGGCCACCATGCCCAAGGCTTTGTCCAGCTGAGCTGGTGAATGGACACAATGTCCAAGATGGGAGCACATGGAAAATTAGGTGAAGCAATGAGAGGTCCCAATAGGAGATATCTCCCCAGGCTTCATCCTTTTCCCTCTGGTGCAGCACAGTTCCCCAGTGCTGCCACGCACAAAAATACAAATGCCATCCTTTTTTTGCAGTTGACAAAGCAAATTATAAGTAGATGGAAAACTTCATATAGGAGTTTGGAGCCCAAAGGGAAGTACCTTAAAGCAGAAGTCCTACATCCAGAGGTCTCAGGAGGAATGTCACTGCTAGTCATAGCTGTTCAAATTCTCCTTGATCCAGTTGTCTTCACTGGTATGAAACGTAGTTTGGTTTTCCCATAGGAAAATGTTCTATTTAACTTTTTTTGGTGGTGACTTTTTTTGGTTTTTACATATTTTTCACTATTTTGTGTTTCTATAGTAATTTGATTTGAGTGTTGGTGATTTTGACTGAGTAACAAAAGACAGGCGGATAAAATGCTTTTGCTCTTTGCCAAAGAGGAGAAGAAAGAAGTTCATCTTCCCCAAAAGCACTCCCAGTACTCATGAAAACCAGAAAGATATCTGTGCTCATAACGACAATTGTCCCACAGATGTCCAAAATGAGCAGTTGGCCTGGAAACGTTCCTATTTGAATAAGTGCCTTGGATAATGCAGCTAAATCATTTTAGTGCAGTGATTTGGACAATAGTTTGCTTTCCCATAGCAGTAGTTCCCCCCCTCCCCCCCCTTTTCCACCGTCTATTCATTTTTTCTTTCTTTTTGACTTTTTACACCCACTCGGTCTCTTCGCTCATTTTTATCTCATTATTTTTGGCCAGCAAAAGCTGCACATACACCTCTCAATACAGTTTTTCTTCCCTTATCTCCTTCCTTTCTCCAGACACATCAGAGTGATGTACTTCTCTAGTAGTATACATACATTAGAGCAATTTCTTCTGTTTAGAGCTATACTTTTCCATTTTCAGGATGTAGGAGTATTTTTTCCCTTCTTTTTTTTTTTTCCCCCCTCCCCTCCCTTTTTCTGAGAGATCAGCAATCCTAAAGCTCTCCTGCATTAGCCAAGCCCCTGCTAGAGGAAGGCAGCCGTGTTGCTTTCCCAAACTCATTCCTTATTTTCTCTG
Organism: Scolopax mira; assembly: GCA_004320125.1. Lineage (NCBI taxonomy): Eukaryota > Metazoa > Chordata > Aves > Charadriiformes > Scolopacidae > Scolopax > Scolopax mira. Next base: position 7,839 of record BJBW01000076.1, on the reverse strand, counting down.
CTTCTGACATCCTCCCTTTATCCAGGTATATTGGGTTTTTTTATAAAAAGATCAGCTTTTCTTGCTGGGCTGTACAACAGCTTTGTACTGCAGCTGGTCAGATTTAGTTTGTGCTCTGGCATGAATTTAATCCAACTTTAGTTGACCAAATTCTTGAACTTTCCATTATGTAAATGCAGTGTACCTGTACCGATTACTTTATTCATTTTTTTTTTAATTCAGTCCAACTTCTGCTAAAGCTCTAATTTTATAAGCTCTGACAGAATTTTATATGGCAAGATGGGGCCTTATAAAGGTATGTTCGTGTCTGGTATTCCAGTCCTGTCCTCCTCCTTCTACCAGTCTCTCCTGAAGTGTCAGTAGTAATTTTTTTCAATAATTTGGTCTCATAACTTACACTGTTGTGTTTTTTTTTTCTTTTAAGCCCATACATGACAGTAATTTTCCTTCTCTCACAAGGTCAATTTTTTGCCCTGCAATAAATCATATTTTTATACAGATTTTCTACAGAATTTGAAAAGAAATACCTGTGGACCACCTGCCTTTCTAGAAGATAGAGCCTGACTCTGCATGGGGGTGGGAGAATAAAAAATAAGGGGAAAAGCTGAAATGAGAGGTTCAGCTCGGCGATGGTTTCCCCATGAAGATGGTCGAGTGGTGGGACAAGTTACCCAGCTGACCATCTCTAGTCACCCATCTCTGGGGGCTTTCAAGACCTTCCTGGGAACAGCCCTGTCACCTGGTCTGACACTGCACTTAATGCTTAAATATTGAGGCTTCTCCCAACCCACGTAATCCCATGTTTTAGGATTTTACAGCCTCCAGTGACATCTTTCATTTTCAACTTCTCGTCTCTCTTTCCTCCAGCTCTCAAAAAGTTTCTTTCTAATTATGGAAAATGATAATCTTCTGCATCTTGATAGAAAAAATTTCTGTGCTTGAATGTAAACAAATTACAAACTTGGAAAACAAACCCCAAGCAGGCTAATAACTCGTGCGATGTATCGCTGCAGTAATCTCCAGTAGATACGAATCCAGCTTCAGGTGGTGGTGGTTTATTTCCTCTGTACTTTATTTGTTGTCCATGGGTTAGCTTGGTGCTTTGTTACTTCCAGGAGTAATTTGTTCTAAAGAATTGTGTTTCAAAGCATCTCTGAGAAGGTGTTGAATGTTTTGCTCATTTAGTGGCCTCAAAACGGGCAAACCCACTCTTTCGGCTGGTTTGCAGACTGCAAAGAAACCTGCTCCGTTTAACAGTCTCTTTCTAGTTGGGGAAAAAAATATATATATAAATCTGAGTGTGAACTAATGGCAGATTTCCCAGCTGGCAATTAATATTTGCTGATTTAACATAGCAGCCTGTCAGCAGCACTGCATTGGTGGCAGGGAGATGGATTTAGAGCTGCTGGGAGACATGCAATTAATCCCTCCGGGGAGGAGGCTGGGGTCTTCGACACGTAGGTCTGGCCCATAATGATCATTTCAGTGTCCAATGTAAATATATTAGGAGTTTCCAATGCTGCCGAGAGAGATAAGTGCTATATATAATGGAGGGGTGTGTGCTCTCAGTGGAGCTGATGCGATTCTCACTACACTGAATATGCCAGGGCTCTGAATACCAAAGGGATTCCTTTCTATTCTCAAGCTGCTTTACCAGCTCCCTCCCCTGAGCCCTTCGGGGAGGAATCAATTTTACCTGCCTTTTCAGGCTGAATCCTCTTAGATGTGACTGACAACTTAACTCTGTATGAACTGACTGCATCAATCTTTGGGGTAAATTATGGAAATTCCATTGATTTCATGTGAGGATGTGAATATGAGACAGGCTGCTCCTAGCTTTGGTAATAGGAATTTTGTAGGAGTGTGTTTAAGATCTTTAAGGGTATTTTCCATTTTAAAATACCTTTGCTCACATCACTGAAATTCACTCAAGGGAAATCTCAGCCGTCTCAAAACCAGTTGTGAAACTGGTTGTGATATTGGTTGTGAAATTCTCTGTGATATTGTTGGTCTTCCAATGGAAGTTAAATGCCAATAACATGAAAGTGGAAAGTTTAAGTGTTAGAAAAAGAATCAAAAATAGCAAAGGTCTTAAGAAGCCCCACAAAAAGTCCCCAGAGAAGAAATGTGTGTAAGAAAATAGGTCTTTGAGACCTAATATGTATTAGTAATAGGACGCCTTTGTTGGGGACCTCATGGCTGTGGTGGTAACCGTACAGGCTCAGAGGAAAATGGGACTGGAGCACTGTGGTAGGCACTAAATTTGACATAGTTGATCAAAAGGTGAATTATGCCCACTGTAACTCCTCACAGCGGTGCCGTTACCTGCCTCTGCTTCACTGAAACCTGAATTTCTGTTTCCTTGATACTGCAATTCTACATAGACTGGTGACAGATTTCAGATACGGTTGGAAAAGTTGAAATGAGGGAAAACACACAGTGGATGAAGCTGGTGGAAGAAGTGGTGTTATCTAAAGTGATCCCTCTCCAGCATTCCCAATATTATTATAGCTCCAAATTGAGGCAATGGCCATTTGGGGAGTGCAGGAGTATCTGTAATGTGGCCTTTTGTTTTTAATATGGAATTGTGTAAAGTTTGTTCTTTACAACCATCATATGACTGGGGCGCCTGTGAAGAGTTTTATTTGGTGACTGTTACCCATTTCATTTTATATAAGGACCAGTCTATTAATCTTTTCTGGTTTCCAGTTTTGATATGTGACATCTCCCACAAAACCAAACAGTTCAACATTAGGTGTCAACCAGAACAAAGGAATTCAAGGGTATTTCAGCAGTGCTATTAACATCTTTGTTAATGGCCTTTGAAAAAAAAGAAAAAAGACAGAAGTAATCTTTTAATTTCTTTCTCCATTAAAATTTAGGGTATGCTGGTTGAACTGTAGTCACTGAAGCCCACACTTAATAAGACATATAGCCTTGTCTGCCTTGCTGGAGGACCACACCAGCATTAAACACTGCTTGGGAATCCCTGTTCTGCAAGAAAATGATAGTTGATAAGGGGTTTAAGGACCTGTTTACATATTGAAAATAGAACAGCTCAACCCAAAACCCCATGGCATGGAGGAAGACAATGGTAGCCTGAGACAGTCTCAGTTTAAAGCATCCAGAGTTGCAGCTTAATGTTGTTGAGGGCAGAGAAGTGAGAGGCAAATTGTTATTCTTTAGGGTGGCATCTGCTCGGCCGGCTCAAAGCCTGGCACTGGCAAACCTTCACTGCAGTGATTTCAGGAGAGCTGAGAGGTGATAATGAAGCTTCTTTTGATGCAGTTGTGATGGGGAGTGAAAGCAGAGGAGGAGGATGGAGAATCAAAGCAGAAGATATGGGAAGAGACACGGGGATGTCTTGCATTTGCCAGTTGGGAGTTCCTGTTCAAGCTGTGGTGCTGCTGCCAACAACATCCAGGATGGGGATGTTTATCTTTCATTTTACCTATTTTTGTGTGCCATCCTTTGTGGCTTCGTGGCAGTCTGGACTTGCTTTTCTAATCTCTGCAGATTGGCTTAATGTTTATTGTACATGAATTTGGGAGCTTGAACCCCACTTAAATATTGAAGAGCCCTATGCAGAAAGCTTTGGAAAATTTTTGCTTTCTTATTTTCTTGAATTTAATATTAGTTCTCACTGTTCTATCAGCAATTTTCTGAACCACTCTAGATGGTGTGTAAACTAGAGAAATGCTGGCAAAATGGGGCATGATATTACAAAATCATGATTAAAAAGTGACCCTCTGCATTGCTGAATCTCTTAGTCCTGAAAAGAGCTTGGATGTTCAGAAATTAGCTGGGTTTTTTTTTCCTAAATCTTGTTAGTCTAAGAAAAGATAATGTCTTTCCATGTAAACCCTGTGTGTATTTTAGTTCTTAGTCCATCATGGTAGCACCAATCCTACTACTACAGCAACATTAATATTTTTTTTTTCAAAAACAAACAAACAACAAACCCTGAGAGAGACCAAGAGATTGCTTTATAAAGAAAACTTGGAAAAGGTTAGAAGGTGAAGATGATCGAGAAAGATTAAGACAATTAGGTCATGGTAAAGGACACTGCAAACCAAATGGAGGAAAATAAATGTATAGAATAAATTTTAGGACTAGGGGAGGTTCGGGCAAGGAGATTTGGAAGTGATTTAGAGATAAAAAGGACTGGCACTTGAGAATAGTTGATTAAAAGCTATTCAGCACAAATGCTAATTTTTCTGGGTGCTCAGTATAAAAATCCACAGAGCAAATTGAAACTGGGAGTGATGGGGAATACCAACAGGAGGGATGGGGCAGATTCAATTAAGTGGTTGGAAGGAAAAAAAACGGTGCTGCTTCCACCAGCCCCTGCTCCCATCCTGCCTCTCTGCTCTAGGATTTAACAGGCATTTTTTGCTAATTTACTGGAGAGGGCTGAATCCTACCAGAGATGGCGTGAAGTTAGAGTAAGACTATTTAAAATAAGCAATCCGCCAGAGCTTCGCAGCATGAGGTACTGATAAAGCCTTTTGTAATTCCCCTGTTGCTTTTATTTTGCATTTTGTATTGAAGCCGTATTCTCGCTGGAGGCACCCAAAGTGCTGGCAGTGAGGTTATCTGCCTTCCCTCGCCCGCCTGAGATGAAACTCTTCCCATGAACATTAAAACTTGACATAGTGGGCTAATGAATGATCTGCAGATTTGGTCTGCCTGCTAGTGACTTGAGGGCTCTTTGAATAGAAACTTTGATTTTTGGTGAAAAGCTGAGTCACAGAGAGAAGTTTCAATTGTCAAGTTAATTAGAAGCGTGATCGTTGTAATGATGGGGATTGCATAGAATCATCTGGGCCGGAAGGGACCTCCAAGGGCCATCTAGTCTGACCCCCCCACAGTCAGCAGGGACACCTCCAACTAGACCCCAGGTTGCCCAGGGCCTCCTCGAGCCTCCCCTTGTCTCCAGGGGAATGTCTCCAGGGAAGGGGCCTCAACCACCTCCCTGGGCAACATCTTCTTTTCCTCAGGGCTGCTTTCTAACACTTCACCTCCTGGTCTGTATTGATACCCAGGATTGTTACGGCCCAGGTGCAGAACCTTGTCCCCATCCCTTTGTCCAGGCTGATTTGGGTGGTCATCGTGCAGTAGAGGGATGCAACTTCCAACTGTGGCTCCTTGAGCTGTGGGTACCCATCACTTGCCTATTCCACGTGGATCAGGGCTGGCTTTGGCACCTTCCTGTGGGGTCTGCTCTGCTGCTGGTGTGGACATGTAAATCCCATTACCTCTAATTGAGTGGGAATCAATCACAAATTAAGGTGTAAGAGGAAGGTTTCCAGGTGAGCTTTAAATGGGAGGCTTTTACTGATAATATTTTGCCTTTTCCATCAAAGTGTCCTAGAATGTTTTACGAAGATTAATGAATTAGACCTCACAACCCCTCTGCATGCCAGGAAAATAGTAATCCAGCCATTATAGAGGCAGAATTGCAGTCTAGAAGAAAGCCAGTGACTTTCTCAAGGTCATAGAAATGACTGTCAGAGCTCTTGTTAAATCATCCCAAGTCTAGGCTCCCTGTCTCTATAAATTCCCCTGGCATGTGCTCTTTTTTCCCCATAGGGGTGAAGGAGGGACACAGTCTGGCTGGGGCTACTGAACATGGAATGCCCATGCCTGAGGAGGCAGTGGCCAGCAGGGATGTGATTGTGGTGTGTAATGGCTTTGAGTGTGGAGCTGTGCTGTCCTTGGCAAAAAACCCCACATCTGACTCTTGCACTTGCATAAAGAATTGCCCTACATTCAGGTTTGGGGCTCTGGGAGGGAAAGGAAATATTGCAGTTTTGCAAATGCAATTGCAGCCTCCTCATCTGGTAATGATCTTGCTGAACCAAAACAAATCCCCACGATAACAAGTGTGTGATGGAGAAAACCACAGCTTTGTTGTTCTTCTGCTCTTTCTGTTAAAAATTCAGAGAAGGAAAGAACCACACGATGTGGAGTGAGAAAGTTGCTCACTTACAATTATATTTAAATGTAACCTTTTTGGTAAAAAGCCCATTGGTGTGGCAAGTCCAAGGGAAGACATTTGTTTTCCTTTTGAGTGAGGGTTGTTTTCACTGAAAGCAGCCTGATGGGCTAAACAAAGGTTCACCTGTAAGAGGTTGTAAAATGCACAAGGTCTGTCTCTTCCCGCAATGACTGCACCCCCCTGTCAGGGAATGTCAGTGTTTTCCTCTTCCCTCCTCGCTTGCTTTTTGTCTGCCAGACTGGCAATTTAGTCGAGAGGTTTTAGTGAATGCAGCTGTTTCTCAGGAATAATTTTATTTATTTATTTTTAAATTATTTCAGAGTAATAGCTGAAATTTTAGTGGGATTTTATTTATTTATCCTGAACGGAAGGTTGTGATCAAGATGTAGAAAAGCTCGAGGGGAAGAATTTGAGCGTATCCAAAATATACACGGGGGTTTTGCTTTGCTGTCAGAGCTCAGACAAGGTTTTGGTGGAACAGCATCATCTCCCTTTGCTGTTCTGCCCCAGCATCTCACTGGGGAGGTCCTGTCCTGGGATCTGGAGGAGGCATTGGTGCCCCAACATCACTGTGGTTCCTCTCTGCTGATTTAGGACACGTGTGAGGACCCTGCAGGCACAGGTCAGTCCTGGGGGCCCTTCTCCAATGCCAGTGATGCTCTCATCAGAGGTTTTCTAGTGGAAGCCACGATGCCAAATGCCTGGCATTGTTATGGGAGGTTATTTTCTATTAAATCTAGAGCAAACCAAATACGGTGAAAACATTTGCGAGGAATATTTAGTTGTATTTTCGTATGTAAGCACTTTGGCTGTATCCGTGGCCCTTTAGTTTGTTATTCATGAATATTTTAGCAAATTGGTTTACTAACAGGAATGTTGCCAGGAAGCAAATGTTCCTGAATATTTGTAGAAAACCGGATTTAACTTTGTATTTGCAGTTACTTGCTGTGGAAGCCCCATCTTAGTGCTCTTCTGGGAGGACTGGTGTAGCCAATTAAAGCAAATCTTGTTTGGAAACGTCATTCTCAGAATATTGCCCATAATTAACTAAAAGACCAGTAGACAGTTGGACCAGCTGTGGATAGTTATCCCTCCCCATAGCACCTGGGTGCCTTGCAGGTAAACTGGTAGCAATGGCAAAATCTGTTGTGGGCTTGCAGGAACCTCTGAGAGTTGAGTTGGTTTTTTTCCTTTTTAGGTCAGAGCTGTTCTCAGGCTCTTCTGAGGGAAATATTTAGAAATAAGTGTTTTTGTTTGGGGTGTCCCATGTAAAGTAAAGGTTTCTGAAGGGTAACTGGGCTCTGGGTTCTGCTGCGTTCCTCTGGCTTGAGTTGTGAAACAGTCTAAAGAAAAATTACCATGGTCCTATTTTCATATGGTTAGTGCTTGAGTATTTATACTTGAATTCGAGAATAATATGGGAGGAAAAAATATCAAGGGCCATGAGTACCCACTCCGCTCAAGGACTCCAGGTGCTGGCAGTGAGCTGTGCCAATCACGAGCTCAGATCCTTCTGGGCAAGGTCTTTGGGGATATTCCTCCATGGGGGTAGAGATGTCTGTCTGCTCAATGTGGAGGGTCATCTCCATCCCAAAGGACTCCGTGGTTGCAGCAGTATGGACGTATTGAAACATTGCATGGTGAGGGATCTCTTTCCCGTGGACTTGATGCCATCAGTGAGTTTGAACTTGAGATGCCTGCGTGGGGGAAAAGAGGTTGGAGTAAGGAACTCTTACTATTTAGAGCATAAAATCCATGCTCTAAACAAGAGCCAAGTGGTTTTGTTCAGTTTATGCACTCTGACAAACACAGCACTGCTGCAGCCCTTGTTTGAGGGG
>BJBW01000075.1:0-48452 GCA_004320125.1 Scolopax mira | reverse complement strand
CACAGACATGCTTGACAGTCCAAGGACCAGCCCCAGCAAGAACACTAGGATATAAGACCAATGTGGCATTACACTGTCATACATATTCAATACATAAGTAAAGGCATTCAGGCTCCATGTCTTTAACTGCAATATTTTCCAGCTTGCAGTCGAATCCAGTGAAAAAAACACACAAAGACCTAATTTCATGATTAAAAGTTGTACAATTTTATTAGAAGATTATTTCTGACTGCTCTTACTACATGGTCAAGAGAGTAGTGCAAAGGCTGTACTGAAGATACACTGTTCAGTGTCCACAGTATTTTCATACTGTAAAACATGGTACAAAAGAAACAGAATAAAATCTACTGTGCTATATTGAAAGCCATAATTTTGAAAGAATGCATTTTTTTCCCTAAATAACTTAAAGTAAGATGGGAAAATCAATATTTAATCTTTCCAGTGCTATTACACACTGGGGGAAGAACTGGATATATAGTTCAGGCCGATAAAATGTTAGAATGAATATATACACAGTACAGTTTGCTACAGGGTCTTAAATAGTTGCAAGAGAATTACAATGAAATGAAGAAGTAGCTCTTTTGCTAGAAAGTCGAGGCTTTAGGATAGGGTATTCTTGTAGCAACATCAAGAAGATGCCATTCATCTAGGAACAGATAAACCATATTGTGGAGAGTATATCAAGCTACACCAATGACTTTCTTAAGAAATTCAGGTTGCAATCAAGAGCCAGACTCTCAGCTGTCTTACATCAAATTAAAATAAATTCCGTTGACTTCCCTGGAGATATAGTGGTTGCCTGAACTGAATAATTGTCCAGGTGTAAAGTTGGATCTGAACACAACAAAGGATATAATGATGGAGACCATGCATTACCATAATGTTTATAAACATTCAAAGATGATGGTCAGGTGTGGGATGGCTAAAAACCACAGTAAACAATAAACCCATGGCTCTTAGATTGGCTTTCTGAATCTGTCAGGTCATATGAAAGTTGAACTTGTAATTAAGTTTTATAATATCCTTACCAATGTTTCCAGCCATATGTTAATTTGTAAAGTGAAAGTTTGAAGTTTCATCAAGGTGATTCCCAAGACCTGTGGTTAACAAAAGTCTTCACAACAGCAACCCATAGAGCAGCTAATAATTGCTGCATTATTTAGAGTTGTGAGGGGGCTTACTAGATGATCTCCAGAGGTCATGTCATTCTGTGATTCTGTGATTCTGAGGATAAAGTTACAAAGTCTGAATTGGAAGCAGCCAGGTGTTACAACTGACCCTGTGGCATGCCTTGGTTTAATGGGACATCTCTAGAAAATCCTGTTGTCTGAATATGCACAAGTGCTTCTAAAAAGAGCACGTGAGAATTTGGAGATTAAGTCCTTTTATTACCATTTAAAGAAACGCAGTACTGTACAGTAATAATATAAAAATAAACTGTAATTCAATCAGTCCATTGACAGAAATATCTTCCAGAATTAGTGTTGGTATATTAAGATAAGAGACAAATAATTTTTACCCATGAGCATTCTTTTTTATCACACCAGATAATATGGAATTGAAAGAGAATTTTTTATTATTTGGTAAGGAACACAGTAAAGGGAAATACAAAAATATGTACTCTATGTACTATTTCCATAGGTTGGTACAGAGATGCCTTTGCCTTCTAGTGATGTTGGATTGTGTGAAAACACATCAGTAAAAATGGCAGAATATCTTGCCTGAATATTGACTCTTCACCTGAAAAGTTAGAGTCACTCAGGCTTGTGTATACATGCTAATGGATTCTTTTCCTTCTTTGCCACAAGCATGCTTATTATCCTGTCACAGTAAAGAGACATAATCCAAGGTAAATGCTTTCATCTTACAGGGAAACACAGCAGATGGGCTGGGACGGGAAGGCACATCAGTGTCCTTGTAGCCTTCATTCCCCCTTGGCCTAATATTTGACAGTGCACATGCTTTCAACCTGCGACAGGGGAATGGCCATACAACAGTAGAGCACTTCTATCTCTTACCATAGCAGAACCTTTTCTGAGGCTGGAGTACTTGTGCACCCATGTAAAATGCATGTGCAGCTAGTTAGGATGGAACAAATGTCTGTTATATTCTGTTTATTAAAGTCCTGTGAAATGTTTTTCAGTAGAAAATAGTAAACATAGGAAGACTATTTTCAAATAGGATATTTTGGAAACAGTTACACACATCCCCTGAAAAGCAAAAATGTTTTCTGAATATTGTAGTGGAAGAAAAACCCACCCTTACTTTGTTAATTATTTCACATAGGTTCATTACTGTGAGTGCAAAATTCTCTCTAGAACTGATAATTAGTATTACAGAAGGGTGTAAAATTTTTTTTCTAAAAAGATTTGCTTGTGGCTTTCCTTCACAATTGACCTCAGTCTACAATTGTACACTGGCAGAGGGTAGAACTACTGAATATTGCACAAATTCTGCATGTAACTACTATGACTGTAAGTCTAGCAGAGACTCCCATAGACAACATGCTAATTTCAGAGGACAAATGGATATCTTCTAGTATCTTTCGTATTTTCTGTTGCATTAAGACAAAATCACTGCTGACAAAATGTCTTTCTTTAATTAAGAAAGTGGTTTGTAATGTTCGAGTGAAAAATGCAGAGGAAATCATGGTTTTGTAGGCAATTTTCTAACTTATGGTAGCGAGAATCTTGAATCCTGCCTCCAAGACAACATATTATTCTTTTGCTTTAAACAAATTTTTCTCCCATTTTTACTTTCTAGAGATGCTGTGTGATGTTATCAACCTTTGAAGGAGGGAATTTTAGAAAAGGAGTACTTTTGTAACAAAGAAGGCAGAACTGAGTCACCACTGATTTTGTATTCATTCTGCTGTTCCAGCTACTCAGTCACAGTACATCTGCGCATAGCTAATTCATGTAACCAGGCAAGATGTTTGTAATTTGCTGTAATTTGTTATGATACAGACATCAAGAGTCTGCAAGTGGAAAACAAGTAAGATTTCTTACCGTGCTGAACCTCCTTGCAGAGACACATTCTAAGGCATTAGTTCTGCCTGCATCTGCACTTAGTTGTTGGAGTCTACCAGCATCCACTCTGTATTTCTTTTTTTTTTTTTTTTTTTTTTTTTTTTGTGGAAATAGTATGTGGTAGTGGTAGCTAAGTCTGACTATTTTGTGGAACTGAGATGTGTCTGAGGCTTAGACCAACAACAAGGAGTAAAGAAGTGCTTCCATGGGTTACCTGTTGCCCATTTGTTCAAATGGGGGAAAAGAGAAAAGATATAGTCTCCGAAGGGGCTGAAGGAATGACTTTATCTTTCAGATCTCTACACAGAAAAGCCGCTAAAGCTAAAGGGCATTTATGGCTACTGTGTGCTTTACAGATTGCTTCCTCAAAATACTACTCCACGGAGAAGGTGTTACCTTCACCTTCTCTGCCTATTCTCTTGGGACAGTGTGGAAAGAATAGTCCTTGGCTTTTGCTGAGAGCAAGATACGCTTCGTTAGCCCTCACTGAGTTTAAAGAGCAAGCACTTTCTTCTGCACCTATCCTCATAAATAAAACCACTGCAGTACTTATATCTAAGTAAATGTGTGTTCTATATATATGGATGCAATAACTAAAGGACAAATGTTTTTCCATTTTTATTTCTAAAACTTTAATGGAAGGAGTAAGGTTGCATTATACAGCTGCAAGTGAGGAAGGAATGCTGTCACCACTGAGCGTCAGAATTGCAGCTAGGAAGCATTTATCTTATAATGCAGCACTTGACTACAGGATAGTTTGGATCATCTTGGATACATGGAGTAGTGACAAAGATATCGTTCTTGATCTTTTTCTCTGAAGACAGCTTTGCTCATGAGTTAAAAATAATATAACTCCTCTCTCTTCTGTACTCAGTCATAACTTTATATCCAGGAATGACCTTTAATATGCTGTCTTGAAAGACATTGGAAATAATAAGTGGATGTCATAAAACAATAAAAAGTTCTCTAGGTTATGAGCAAGGGGGAGTATAGAATCAAAGTTCCTAATGCCTATTTCTACTAATTCTAACCTAACCAACCTTGACTCTCAGCTAATAAGACTCATCATATTTTGAAGTGTCTTCAGAGTCCTAGAGTTTCAGGATTAGTTTATTATAAAAATGTACAGTATTAAGATATTAATAATTTAATATTAACATATAAAAATGCTCTGAAGTCTATTTGAAAGAAAAAATTGTCACAATCATAATTTACTGTTTTCATAAATAATAAGCAGGTTTCTTTAAGAAAATGTAATCACTTGTCAGAATACACAGTGTGCCATCCTGCCTTCCACAGAAATGCACCTAGGTTTGTATTTCATACTTCTAAAACACATGTTGTTATGGGCTGAAGCAGCGTGGATGCATGCTGGAGTTTGGCCTCTGAATGCTCTGATGCGCTGTGAGAACTTCACCAGGGATGCAGGGAGAATTAGTCTTGCTTGTGTTTTTGTTCACAAAGCTGAGGAGATGCAGCTGAGATGCAGCTGACATTACAGCAGATCTGTGGTTGACCTCTGGGCAGATGCAATATGTACCTCTGAAGAGATGCCAGACCCATCTCAGCACTGGCGTTCACTCTGTGCAACATTCAATTTCCAGTGGGGTCATGCAGGGCACACAGTAACAGTTAACTTGACCCTTCCAGCTTTCATTAGAAGCATTCCTAACCCAAGAGGACATGGGATCATTTTGTGTGTGTGTGTTTGTTTTTATGCTTTTGTACTTATACCATAGCATTGAATGCCGCAAGTTCGTATGGACCTGTTAAAATATTCAGTCAGTACTTCTTTTACCAAGAGTTCATTGTCAATATAAGTAGGTCCAAATATAGGGTGGAAGGCAAGAACTTGTCTCATTTAAACACTTAACCTGAAGGTAAAAAGGGCAAAAAGGTTCATCTGATGTTTTCTGTAGAAAGCTTGGTCAGCTTGGCTGGGGAGGTTGGTCAGAAAGGTTGGGGAAAACCTCAGACAGACCTAGAAGACTAAAACCAGCAGTAACTATATGATTAGCATGACAATGTGTATTCTGGGGTAAGAAACCTTGCTCCAACCTTAGGATAGGTGTGTAATACTGATAAACATCCTGTCAATAGGTTTAAAAGGATTTGGATTAGACCCTACAGAATACAGAATGTATCCCAACTGCGAACTGTAGTCAGAGGAATACATACATACCCCACCTCATTTTTAATAAAATGTTTAGTAGTCCTACATTTGCATATGACGTCACTCAGTATAATTCCAAGATCACTTTGGTGCTATATCATAATACGTTCAGGTACATATCTGTCACCTTGAATCACAAAATCTATGCTGAAACCATAGACTAAATGATGCCAGGAAATGTTTCCAGGCACTGGAAGCCTTTCACACAGGCTTTTGCATTGTTAGCATATTCTCTGCCATGTTTTGCTTTGTGTTGCTAGTGCCATGGAGAACAATTCCCTGTCATATTTTTGGAGTTAAACCAATAGATCACTTGGAACAGACAATTTACATATGGTCACCTTTTTTGAAGACTAAAAGAGCTTGATGGTGTGGATGAAGCCAAACCACACTGATTGGTCCCAGGGCCAGAGGATGCTGGCGGTATATAATAACTAAAATATTTGCAGCCAGATTTTCTGATGGAACATATACTGCTAAAAACAGAGTTTTATTGAAACTTTCAGCTTTATTGAGAAGACTTTTCGTGCTCTGACTAAAACTGACCTGGAGCCAAATCTGGCAAAGATGTAAAGGACTAAAAAGGAGGGTTTCTGAATGTACATCAGTGGCAAAAATAGGAAGACTAGAGTAAATGGCAGCCTGCTGCTGAATGGGGAAAAGATTTGGTGACAAACAATAGTAAAAGAGCAAAGTACTCTACCGCTTCATTGTTGCAGTCTTTGCAGATTTACCTTTAGCAATCCCAGGTTCCTAAGACCAGTTGTAAAGTCTGGGGTAATGAAGCCTTATCCTAAGTGCAGTTTAGGGCTTGTTTGAACAAATTGGACATAATTAAGTCCATTGGACACAGGTAAGACACTTGGACACAAGTGCTGAGAGAGCTGGTCAGTGTAATTCAGAAGCCACTTTTGGTTATCTTTGAAAGCTCATGGCATTCCGAGTAGGTCCCTTGTAAGCAAGGTCTTTTCATTTTTTGGGGAAGTATAAATCTCATTCTTTAATGATACTGAATTGTGAACAAATTAAGCAGAGTGGAAAGATGGATGCCAGGATGTTCCAGGACTGGGGCATACGCATTAAAAATGTGCAGAAGAAGGTCTGATAAATTATTAAAGAGAAAGAGGGTGGATGAAAAGAAACAGGGAAGAAGCATTTGTGCCAACTAATGATGTGGAAATCTCAAACATCAAACAAAGAGGTTACAGCAGAATTTTTAGACAAGGGCAATCTTTGAGTTCTGTAGTAGAAGAAATATTTAAAAAAAAAAACAACAAACCACAGAGATTTGTAAAATAGGGGAATTTAGGTATCTGCAGCCATTCGAACTATGTAAAGTTTTTGCAATTCTTGCAACAGTAGGTTATCTTACTGCCTTGAACAAAAGTGACCAGAAGGAAGCACCCATATATGGACGTGTTAGAGAATAGAGAACAGAGTGCTACAAGAGATAAACATTTTGAGATAAAACTTCCTGAATTGGAGTCTGTCTGACAACTGTCAAAACAAACAAAGTTTCTAATTCATATTTTTTTAAATTTTGATATTTATATATCTTTATAGAGTAATTAAATTACCCAGGAAAAAGAAGAAACTTAGGTTCTGGTTAGAAAAAGACTGGGAAAATTCCTGCAAAGTATATATATCCTCATTGAGCCCTGCTCAGTCTAACAGAAACCTATAGGCTACTGATTCCTGACTGGGTTACTTGTAGTTCCTTAGCTTTTTTCTCAGTCATATAGTTCCAGTTAGAAAGAGAAAAGATTTTTTCATGGAATAAGAAATAGATGAGGAATTAAATGCTTCCCAGATGGAAAGTAGAGATGGGCTATGGGGAGCCTGGTAGCCTTTCCACATTCCTTTTGGGGAACATACATAGTATTTAATTATTTGAGTAATCTCCATAGCTGGCGGAGAGATATAGAACATATGGAATTCAGGGGAAATTTAAAAGAAAATGAAGTCTAAAACTAGATTTGCAAAGCCCTTGATGATAAAAGGCTGGGCAAACTTCTTTCTCTCTTTTTTTTTTTTTTTTTTTTAAATTTTTTTTTTCCTTAAGGGTTATAAAGAAGTGAGAATGTAGAGGGACATAGTAAGGCTATACCCCTATAGTTGGAGTGGACCTGCAGGGACCCTGCTGGCACATTGAGGGTGACCCAGAAAAACTACAGGCAAGCTCTTTCAGGAATACATAATTCTTCCTGTGCAGCAGCAGTTTTTTTAAGAGAACTGCAGGTTTTCAAGCTTTGGCAAATGAGAAACAGTACTTGAGAGACCAGCAGAAAAGATGGATGTTCATATAGTTTTTCTATCAGTGAGAAAGGGAAATTCCCCTGGGGCTGGGAGCATAGCTCAAGAATTTTATCAGAGGTGCATTGATCCCCTTTCTGTGGTGTTTTCAAGGGCTTTCAGTGATATCTTGAGAGAAGGAGCATTAGAATCTTTACCATATAGAGGCCTTTGCATTGCTTGATTTCTTTGGTAAAAATAAAGATTTAGACCATACTATAGATTGGAGACTTACTGCCAATTTGAAATGGATCACAAAATTTTGATTCTGTTTCAGCTAAGAAACTGAGAAAGAAAATAGTAAGGCAATTATTGCATTCAGTCACTCTAATATCTTTAAAGGGCACATACTGCCAGGCACTTCATGTAGTTTGTGAAAATTATTTGAAATTGTGGGAGAAGATAAAAATGGACTAGATTTGAATCTAGTCAATGAGTGAAAATTATTACACATATCTCGAGTGGATTGTCCTATAGTTGTTAACTTGCATTGCAAGCACCTTGCAGCTTAATGAAATGCATTCCATTAAATTTTTTAGTGTTTTTCTTTGGTTCATTTACCAAAGAAAGGTTTTTTTACAGTAGGAGGGTTTCAGGGTTTAGTTGTTCAGCTGGAGGGACAGAGAATTTGTAATGTTCCTGAAAGTTATCAAACTTACAAATGACATTATAATAATGGTAAACTATGCAAGGTAGTCATAATTATGTATGTGTGTACATACATACATAGACATACATACATTCATGATATGTACATATCAGTTTCCAAAATTAACATTTATAGATTATACAAAGAAAATAGTGATTACAGTGATTAATGTGAGTAAGTGTGTGACACTGGGATGTTTATTGTGGGATACTCCTTCACAACTCCAGAGGCTTTAAAGATCAATGAGACATTTTTTAAGAAGGAAGAGGAAGGACTGTTTGCTTTGGTTTTTGCTTGTTTTCTTAAGGTTAAGTGATTTTCAGGGACGATTCAGTATCTGAATTGAACTGGGAGAAACTTTTTCTCCTGTCAGGTAAAAGTAATGAGGTGGAATAGATGAGTCTTGACTTTGTCAGGAAAAGGGATGTTAACTAAGCATTTTATTTTTACTTTTTGCGTTTGTGTGACATATGTGTATCCTGTCTTTGCAAGTTAGAGTCACTCCAGATGCTTTGCGGAAAGAAACACAACTTAGTGGAGAGTTAGTGATCTTAACACTTAAGTCTGTTGATAAGGTCTCCCTCTATTTTTCTCAGCTGACTGTACCAGGAAACAACCCATTTTATTTTAAAAGCATAATGACATAATTGCAAAGTGAGGAGACTCAGTTAGGTAGCCTGTATCTCGTCCATCACTTCTTTGTTGGTTATGGAATGGTTAGTGACATTGTGTGCAAATGTTTTCTTGATGATCCTATTTGGTTTTGTAATCTTCAGCATTCTTGCATAACTGAAAATCTTAGCTTGTTTGCAAATTCTTGATGTCATATGTTGTATTACTAATACCATAGATATTGGTCAAATGGAGGTAAAAAACAAAAGAAAACTTACTTTAAACTGAAGTTCAGATTGTTTACAAGGTGATCCAGTTCTTAGCAGTGATTGAGAAAATTCAGAAGAAGTTTGGGATGTGAACACTGTATTCCATGTATGTGGAATTTTGTGGAAATAACTTTTTCCAGTTTAAGAAATTAGGACCATGAAAGATCTATGTGTTTTCCTGTAAATCAACTATTTAAGGATTCATTTTCTCTCTTTTGGAGTCTCGGTAATAAATCTGGGGAGAGGGATGAAGATGAAAGAAGAGGGGCATGTGTCCATTCAATTATAGTCAAAGGTCTGATAGTGACAACTACCACACAGTTGAGACATGGAATAACTTTTCCTGTGTCTTTGGTGCCTTTTATTGACAAATTCTGAAGCATTTTGGTTTTGGTTTAAATTGTTGTTCATAGTTCTAATTTCTATTGATCAGCTGGAGAATATGCTCTAGACTTAATAGGAGTGTTTACTTCCATCTTTTGGAGACTTACATTATGCTGTTTCTGGGCACCTTGAAAAGAAAACTCTTAAATTTAATTTGAGGTTTTATTCAGATCATTTACAGTAGGTGCCAAAATAACTCTCAGAAATATTTGGAGGTCTAAGACAAAAAGATGAGAATTTCACACCATCTGCTATTTAGGATTGCCAGACTGACTTCAAGTACAGACATTACTCTGCCTGAATTAGGCAACTATAGTAGATAATCTGAATACAGATTTTTATTTTTTAATGATGTCTTTATCCTCTTCTGACATCTCACACAAAAGAGAATAATGAAATGTACCTTCTGCCTGTCAAACTGTCACTACAAGAGCCTTGACTTTCTCAATATTTAGTACAGACCTAGGTTGACATTCAACAATTGTTGCTGCCTAGAAGGACACAGGGAGCTTTTTGCCAGAAATTAACTTCAATAACAATATCTGAAGCAGTCGCATTCATTGTTGATATCCTGATGGAATAAGGTCACCTCTGCTGGAATTAAAACAAGTGACGGAAACTGTAGTATTGTGCTGCATTCCCGCAGTTTAAAATTAAACAGTGTCATGTCCTTGGCCACTGAACCATAAACCTGCAGGTCTCTAGTGGATGGAGAGTGCAGGTGCACTGTCAATCACAGCCTACGAGACCTATCTCAGTATTGTCTGGCTTTACATGCAAACACTATCTTTTAATGAGATCTTAGCTATTAGAAATCCTTCCAGGTTGTGCTAGGATTCCAGTTCTTCAGGCTTTCAACTTTTTTGATTACTTTAGCCTCTATCAGCATATTGGATTTTTGGTGTTACATGGGAGAGCGCCTTGGTAAGGGAAAGGTGTGGCCAGAGCACTGCAGTCAGCCCCATGTGTCAGCAACTTCTTCATCACTATATGGATGGACAACTGTGAGATTTCTACTGCTTTCAGGAAGTCTGGACATTGTGAGGTTAAATTTACGGTGCCCCAAAATTTCACTTGACCTTTGTTATAGTGTAAAGTTGCATTAAAGTGGTCCCCACTGATGTATAAATGCCATACCTGCGGGTAATAAGAGACGGTCTCTTTGATCAGGTAACTTGTTATTAAATAGACAAGACAGTTTCCTCATACCTCACTTAAGTGGTTTGCCCAGGGTCAGTCAGGGCTTCTGTGAGAGGAGCTAAATATTGAACCCAGATTTGCTGAGTCCTCATTTAGCATCTTAAACACAGTGCTATTTTTTCGCCTTCACAGCCAGTGTATGTGCTTTCCATTTTTCATAGGCTGCTTTAAAGACAGGCTACATTATTAACCAGAAGCACTAACATTTGGAAAACAAAAAGCTCAAGGACACACATACAGTAGCTCTCAACTGGCAGTGGTGTGGAGGATGTTTTTCGACTGATACTGTAAGTGCAGAATTAATATAAACAGCAATTATTACTCCAGAGTCTCTGGACTCTTTGATGCTCTTGCTGTGAGCAGAATGTTCTCCAGCATGCTGTGCTCCACTCACTGAGAAAATGAAAGATGTGGAGAGACTACGGACTAATGATCTCCAGTTGTCCAGTTTCACTTGTGTAGTAATAGCAGGTAGGTTGAAGCTGAGAAAAAGTTCCAGTTCACATATTTGAAATTTAAAGGTAACGTCTGTCCTTCGAATGTATTCTAACACAGTCCCCTCTGCAGTGTATCAGAGTACTATTAATTAAATCATTGCTGGCTTTTTTTTACTGCTGTTGACATTTTTTCAGCTGCTAGAGAAATGACTCAAGTCCTACAAGTTCTAGGTCATTTTTCATTTGTGGGATATTTTCTCCTGTATATACTCAGTTCTGACTTTTATTTTTATTAATTTCTTATTGCACCTGAGGATCAGAGTAATATTTAATAGGATTTTTATAACCTCGCACAGAGATAGTGTTATTATCTGAAACCACCTTTACCAACTTGATGTCTACTTAGATAGGGCTGAATTCTGACATCCTGCAGTGAGTAGACTGTCTTTTTATTCAAGTTGCTAGAGGCACTTTGCATGATGCCTTTGAATGTTAAATTTTTTTGTTCCTTGGATTTATATGGCAGATCTAGAGCTTACAGTGTTTACTAGCGGTCTGAGTAATGGTGGTAGAAACGGGACACACAGTCAACTGCAAATAGTGACATTTTGGATTTAGCTGTTTTGGTTTTTGACCTTCACAATATAAAAAGATCATTAAATGCACAACTTGTAGTTCAAAATCTTCATAATCCTCTATAGTAGAAACCTCAGTTCTGGAATAATGTCAAAGAGATTAAAGTGACAAATATACATCAAAGAATATATTTTATAACCTTTAAATAACTTCAATATCTCTGTGTTTGAAAGAATGGAATACCACAACTTACTCCTAATCAATCAAAAATTCATTTTTGTTGATTCAGCTTCTTCAGTGACTTGGCAAGATTCTTAAAATTGGCAGTGCTAAGAGATTACAGTCTTTTTTGAAATTAACAGAAGTGTTTTGATATTGCCTGACCATCTTTGCCCTATTGAAACAGTATGTTCTTCCTTTCAATAGTAATTATTATATAATTCCGTACATGTCAGGTTAGAATATTTAATGGAAGTAAATGGGTCATTTCCCTCTTTCCTTCATTTAATCTCCAAGGTTTATTACCCCCAGTAGAGAGTTTATTATCCCAGGGAGGGATGTCCATCGCAAGAAATTATCCATGGTGTTTTCAAATGAGATTGCATGGAGGTGTATAGATTTTTGTGTAATTACTCATCTACATTTTTCCTGATAACCTTTATTACTCATGCTGCTTTTGATCTCACTAACAGCATTGTTTTAAAGAATGAGAGCCATTTTAAAGTATTCCCTTTCTGAATCAATGTGCGTAGCCCTGGTTGAATGAAAAATTAGTATTTTTACCACCCTTCATTCTCTAAATCAATATGAACTTGGTTCTGGCTATTCCAATACTTCTAAAGCCTTTGCTCAGTGACTTATTTCCTTGGCTTACAGGACAGGTGGTGCAGGCTGGCTCACCTCCCAGTGCGACCTCCCTCTCCAGTGGGCTGGACACATCTCCATTATATGTCAACTGGTCCAGCTCTTCTCTGTGGCCCTATGGCAAAACAGGCCTGTAATGACATTTCATTTTGAAATACATAAAGACAGTGATGTCACAGTCTGTTTACAAGGCTTTTATGGAAGCCTTGCACTTCTAGGACTATGTGCCACGTCTTAAAATGTGGTGTGGTGGCATGTGAGGGTGTTTGAGGATAGAAAGGTGCCTGGGATAGTCCTGGAGGACTGATGGGGGCATGGAATGACTTTCAATAACCTTATCACAATAAGCTGGATTCCTGTGGACCAGAGTATGCTATCCCTCAACCATACCTGGTTTTGTCTCAGAGAAACTACTGAGTGTAGAGAAGTGTAAAGAAGACAGTCAGCAATCAGGCATAAACTGCAGTGCTAAGCCATCCACTTGAGACCACCCTCAGTTATACATGCTACACTGCAGTATCTTAAAAAAAATAGTCACATAATGTCTATTCAGATCATAAGATGCTTCCTATCTTGAGCCTGGATAGCAGAAATTACACCTACTATTATGTGTATAGTTTGGTGTATAAACCTATAATAACTTTCCCAATCACCGATAATTTGGCATAATTTTTTTCACATCTTGAGTAGTTATTTTATTTTAATGCTTCAGTAAATATGTCTCAGTCATTTAAAATGAAAATTAATTAATTCAGGAAAAGAAAAACTTTTTTTTTAAAAAATAGTATTACAATTTGCTTTGAAGTGCTCTAGTGCCTTTGGGCTTAGCAGCAGAAGCACTACATTTGTCCAGGTGCTTTTCTTCTATGCTTATGAAAATATAGTTCGTTTGGAACAAATTATTAGACTCTGAGAAGCCACATGTTCATATACAACAAGCTGTGCCATCAAGAAGCCTGCTCCTGAATTTTCCTCAGGGTCAGATGCAGAGCAAGTTCCCAAGTGTCACAGACCTTTGATCTGTGGATGAAGTACACAGCAGCTGCAACCATGTCTTTGGTCATGTGGCAGCAGGGATGGGCCGGAAGATAGGTGTTTAGGTCTTGTATTTCTGCTAATAATTCTGGATTCATCACTGCAAGACCTCGGGTATCTGTTTCAGATAGGATGGTTGAGCAGTTTCATAGCTATTTGATCTCTCCTCTCCTCCCCTCCCATTCCCTGGCAGTTCATCCACACAAAGAATAACTTACCTTCATCAGCTATGCTTTTTATTAAAAGCTCTTGGTCTAGGTTGCTGGTTTAAAAGACCTGAGTTAAAATCTATTGTCTTCCAATGTCATGCTGAAATATGGAATCATTGGCTTACTTGCAGGGACTTTTTTTTTAAGCTTCCTCTTCCTTTCTCTTCTTTCATTTTAAGAGATATTTCACCCCCACAGCTGGGATTAAATATACCATCTTATTTCAGCCTTTGTATATATACATGCTAATAATCTATTAATTGTTCACATTATATTTTTATATCTCCTTTATTCAGTGCACGGCCTGGATGATGAATGAAAAACAGAGCAGTAATAAAAGCAAATATGATTTGTAGTTGAGATGAAAACTAACTAGCCTTTCTGGATTTGTCACCATTTTCTACATAATTTTATTTAAGAACTTATTATAAGTGCAAGGATGCTGAACCAAAGCTGCAAAGGGAGCCTGATTCTGTCATTTCCCATTTTCTATGTGCTTCCCTTTGTGGTTGTGGTGAGCCATAAAGTATTTAATTTAATAATTACATTTAAAAGAAAGTTAATTATACAAAGCTACACAGCGCCACACACACATAAATACATTTAATTGTCAAAATTGCTGAACAAAATATCTCCCAGGAAGAGCTTTACTATCACAATTTTCATACTTCAACAGTAATTATGTAAATAGCAGACTCTGAATGCAAATGTTACTTCTTTTCCAATGATTAGGTGAGTTTTATAACTAATATTTTTATTGATCATTGACACTTTTATTTTTCAATGAGGTCTGTGATGCCCTACTGCCAATGTGAAAAATTAAACTCCTGAATAAGATATTTAGCAAACACAGGGATCTCTTAATGGAAATCCAGTTGTTGATGTGCCTTCTCATGTCGCCTGTCACACCATATATTTAAAATATGCACAGTCACATTGTATTTTTGGGATATGTTGATCTTTCTGTGATTGGAAGTGAAGGCAATATTTTACACAATTACTAATATCTACTATAAGCTGCTAAATAGCATATCCTCATAATGTGACAAGTAAGTATATTGTTAGCTAACATGGATAGTGCAATCTCATTGTGGGAGTTAAATGATGAGATGAAATGACCCATGAATTGGAAATGCAGGTTACAGTTCCTTAGATATTATAGACTGTATTACTAATGAAGCAATTTGTTCTGTGTCCCCTCACATTTCATTTGCTGCCATCAACAATTAAGAGATGTCGTAGTAAGGTCATTCCAGATTAACACCTTGTCTTTGCAAAGATCTCATTAAAATAGAGAGAAATTCTAATTTGTAGCCAAGATAATGTTAATTCAATGGGAGAATAAACATTGTGGAAGCAATCTGTGCAAGAGAAATGAATGTTAGAGGCATTTTCTCTTTTTACTGGAAGAAGTAATTCGTACATGGAAAGACATCCTATTGAAAATAGTAGCAAAGCATGTTACTGTAGGAATTGGCTAGGTAGCTTGGCCTGGTTAAGGAAGCGTGTCTTGTTGTCTGGGCTTTGCACAGATGTGCAGACCCATAAATAAATTGAACAGAAAATAAGATTTCTCCCTTTGCTCGTTGCCAGTATTACAGCTAAGCTACAAAGAAAGTAATTTCTCCAACCATCATGCATTTACTTACCAGTCATCCTCAGAAACTTGTAATAGTGAAGAACGTTGTGATTGACATTTCATTCTAATATATTGGCTGCCTTGCCTGAATTCTGACTGGCTGATAAAGCTCTTGGAAATCCATAGTCTCATCATGTCCCGAGCAATTTCAGTCCAGCCCTGTGGCAATCTAAGTGCTTAACCAGCAAAATAGGAAAGACAATATTTGAGGATTCAACTTTTAAAATGCACAAGAACACAGTGACTGGAATAATGTAGTTGTGCCTGTATAATGCAATCCTTTTTCAGCTTGCAAAGCAGAATTAGAGAAATATTTAATAGAATATACATGCCAGTTTAAATAAGTAAATGCTCTGACATGAGTTCATCCCAACTATAACTTCATTGAAGTTACATTTCAGATAAATTTCATCATAATATCACATTTTTTAAAGGAGGAAAAAAAATCAATGATCTTGTCTACGGATTGTGCATTACATCCCAGTAACTTGAAAGAAAATGTAATGCACATCAACTCATTCTTCAGCTCGTATTTTCTGAATAGATGTGGATAATATTACACAGAGTAAGATATTGATCTCTCAGGTCCTCTAGAAATGAAGTGTCATGTCTTGCAACTTGTTCTTCTTTACTATTCTATCATGTTTTCATTCACATAGACTTCTTTTCTTGAGAACGCATTACTTATGTAATGAGCCTTACTTCATTCTAAGTCTTTGAAAAATGCTCATTTTTTCCAACTTGTTTTTTCTGTATATGTGAATGGATTTATATGACATCATAATTATGCAGATATCTTCTTTTTTTTTTGTATTTGATTTGTATAAAAGCTGTAGGGTTTGGATTTGTTTCTTTTTTTTTTTTTTTCTTCCTTCCCCCTCTGCCCCCAAATGTTGCAGAAGATCAAAATCCATGTTAACTTTGTCAGCGATTGTTCCCTGGACAGCTGTTTTCCAGTCTGCAAAAGGCCTTTGTATTTGGCCCCTAACCCCAGAATTGTCACATATTTGGGTTTTTTACTTTTGGGCAAATAAAGGGGGATCATAAAGTTCTCTCATTCCTAATAGAAGACTCAAGAAACTCTTGTAATCACTAAACCACAGAAAATTTCAAAATAACACTGCCTACCAGACTCCTGGAGTCAGGGGTACTCCCCAGGTCTTGTATTTCTATGTCAGGCTGCATAGCATTTAAAAGTCTAGCTGTCAGGCAGATTGCTGTGGGGGTGAGTTTGGGGCCAGGGCTTCTCACAGACTCTGTGGGGTTTGCCATAGAGCAGAGAATATGGAAACTCCAGTTCTGGAACTACTTGCTCATGGGCATGACTCAGGTGAGTGGGATGAGATGGCTTTGCCTTGTCATTCTTCTATTTCACCTTTGAGAATATATGTCTGCAGGTAAAGGTGCTACATGCCGTTCTCTGGCATTGAGGTCAAAACCACCATAAACCTGCCTGTAAATATAACATTCAGCTCCTGCTCTGCAAGCAGGTCTGATAAAGGTCTCTTACCCACCCTAACTCCTGAACTGCGACCAGGAACTGTTTGGAAGCACGTTAATTCATCCAGACCACAGCAAGGCCAGAGATGATTCCAAGGAGCTGATTGCCCAGGCAGTGAGTCTTGGCTGTCTATGCTAAGTGTCCTTCTGCTTTGTATAACCTGGGAGCATATGCTTAGCTCTGAAGTTTTAGCCCTTTGATTCCCATACAAGGTCATACTTAGAATTTTATAAAGCCAAATGATATTCTGAAATGGTATTTCTATTATTTTGCCCCTGTGCATAATTTAAAAAATAAAGGTGTATGTTATTCTGAAAAAGCAAGATCTGCTATAGCCACTCTTAATTACTTCTGAGAACACCACTCTGTTTCTCAGTCCTGTAACTTAAGTGTCACCTTGAGCTGTCATTTCCTTAAGGGACATATTATGTCTATAATTTGTTAAAAGCTTAATGCATGACAATTTCAGGGGAATACACTGCTGCTCTGCTACATTTGAGCTGCTCAGAAGTAATGGCCCATGTGCATGTCTTACCTTCTGGAGCCCAATGGGAATCAGAAGTTATTCTGGTGAGAACACTCTTGCGTGAAACACAGATATTTATAGAGAAATATCTAATTTCTATCTTGAAGTTTGAAGGGGAAGAAAATGTATACGACAGTACAATGGATATTTGGTAACATCTTTCTCAGTGGTAGTTTTTGTTCATTTATTTGATCCCTGTGAAGTAACTCTCCATATCCGTCTGTATGCTTTTGTCCAGAATCTGTTCTCTCTCATATTCTCCTTCTCTTTTGCAGAATTAATTTCTTCTTCTTTCAAGACTCACCATAGCCTTGCTCAGTGCTGTATACAAACTATCCATTGCTGTTAAGCTGTCAACTCACATGTCTGATTGGCTTACTGTGGCAAAATTAATTACTTTTCTTAAGCATTTTTGAAGGAGCTTCCTACAAATATTGGCAGTTTTATATTTTTTAAATATTTTTTGTATGTATTTATTTTTTTACAATAAACTAAATATAAAAACTTTTGAAGTTTCATGGTGCCCATAAAACACTTGACACCAGTCAAGGATCCTTTGCACTGGGATCACTTACCTGTCATGATGGTTGTACCTTTCCTTATGTTTACCCCTCCGGTTATATAGAAGGTAGTTATCTAGCCATGCGCATCAAACTAGACTGTAAATATTACTGATTAGAGATAGCAATTTTGTCCTATGTTTGTATAGTGTGTGAAACAGTAGGGGTGTCATTGAGCCATGACTTCTTTTCTTTCCATATACAAATGCAAAATCAAAATTCTGCAACAGAACAGTGTGCATGGCAATCTTTCCTTTCAGAGTCCCAAGACAGGTGCTAATGACCAACTCCTAAGAAAAAACTTTATTTTAAAAACTAAGCAGGTTCTCAACTGCTTATAGGACTTTGCAGAACCCAAATAAACTCCCTAAAATTTTTCAATGTCACGTTGTTCAGGTTACTAATAAGGGGAGCTTGGGAAACTGTAAAGGAGCTTTATTGGCCTAATTTTACAGAATAGGAGGTGGCGAAGAGTGGCTGCAGCTCACTAGAATCTGTAAGCCAAGACCACTAATGCATTTTGATGATAAATCTGAGGTGGTTCTTACAATCGCTGTAGTTGATATGCAGGAAAATATCTGTATAGAGATGCATATGGTTTTAGATAATGAATATGCACACAGGCATATTTATATCTGTAATAGCATGATCTTTCATTTCTGTACTCTGGGCTACTGAACTAAAATGTGGAGAATATAATTATTTTGGAAGAATTATCAAGTCTATCAAATCAAACTCATTATCAAATCAATGAGTTTGTTTTCCTCCTCAAGGAAAACAGCTGACAAAATTCAACATAAAAATCGGTAGCACACTCATGACTTGCCTTTAAAATTCTAATGCTCTAGGTATCACTACTTCTTACACTCAAATTTTGTTGGTCACATTCACAAAGTTTTATTCTAGAAGCTCCTTTCCTATAATACAGCAATAATAATAATAACAATAATAATAATATAGCAACAGACTGAAAGGTAAGTAAAGTTACATATAGTTCTGAAAGTGAAGCAGTATCAAGGAAAATAAACTGCTGCTGTGGTAAGAAACTGTCAACTTTCACACAAAAAGCCATTACCTTTTTTTTCTCTTTGGAATTATAATTTTGGCACTTTCATATAACACCAAGGTAATAGATTTTCATTATACCCAGAGTGCAAAAACATTGGCTGTGGAAAAAGCAACAGGACTCAGATTAATGGGAGCCGACAAGCTGACCAAAGAGGAAGTGGCAGCATGGCTGGCACCATGGCTCAGTGGTTGTGACAGGCAATTAGTGAACAGAGCAGAACAGATGTAACAGGAGGCAGCAACAATTTACTGAAGCATTAGCTTGCTCACTCTGTAGTGCAGAGCACCAATGCTGTTTGCTGATACAAATAAATACTAATATTGTCTGGGGCGGGGAAAAGAGGCAGTGTGCACAGTCATCTTACAGGACTGAAAAAACTTACAACAGAACAACAACAACAAACCCACCCAAAACAAGCTCAGGCATACTCAACAGAACAAAACAATCTTCTGGTCTTTTGAAAACGAGATTGAGATTCTTGCCTCATTACCAGATGGTAACATGCTTTGAAAAAATAACATACTAGAGAGAACTTGTAATAAAGTGTTCATCTTTCATGATGATCCTCAAAGAGGATGCACATTGTTAATTTTATTTCCCCACCCCCCACCCCGCATTGTTCTGGGACAGGCTTATATTACTGCAGCTTCTTGAGGTTGCTGCCGGTTGGTATACTGATGTGGAGAGAGGAGCCTGTTATGTCATGTCCTTACCCAATAACAATCATGTGGGAGGTTTTCATGGTCACAAGTCTTGCCTTATAATTTTTAAAACCCAACTACAAAATGTGTACTGTGCTTTTTAGGATTTTTTTTTTTTTTTTAAGAGATGGCATAGATCTCACAGTGGGCTAAATTAAACTCACCTACCTCAGAGAATTTATGAGTGTGGTTCCAGAAGGGTAGATGTCTTGAGTCTCAGAGGATGAAGCCATCCATACGTACAGGGAAGTGGAGACTGGGTGAGTTCCCATTTTCTTCTATACTAAGAATTGTGACTTTTCAAAAAGTAGCAGTGAAACTATTATGCTGCTGTTAACACCAGAGACTACAACATCTTCATTCTGTGAATTGACATATATCCTATGGTTATGGAAGCATACATTTTATTTAGAACCAAACAAAATAAAACCAGTCAGTCTTGTGTGTACAGTCCAGAGAATCACTATTGACATCTTATATTGATAATATTAACAACACGTTCATTTGCTCCGTTCCCACAAAGATTGTGCATTTACTTGCAAAGTATTACAAATTAGAACAATTGAACTTAGGAGGAGGTTTACCTTCTGTGCTAAGCACTGGACCTTAAGGGCCATTCTCCTACCACCACCAGGTGGAGCCTGAGAATAATGTTTATGCTAACAGGTCAAAAATTGTTGTATTTTGCTGTAGTTGTTCTTTCCTCACTGAGAGTGCATTTTACAATAATGAAGACATGATTTGGTACCACTCATTTTGGGTCACGCCATTTTAGTATTGCAAAGACACAGAGGGGAATGTTGCTGCAAGAGCCAAGGGATCTCCTCTGCCTGCCTGTGGCTCCAGTTGACTTCAATGGAGGTAGGGATGATTTCTGTTAACTACTTGCTGGTTTTTGGCTGAGTTTCCATGGGGAAAAGCTTGTCCTGTCCCCTTTTTGCCTCTCACTTAAATGCTGATGCTTGTGTGTAAAAGCAAAATATACTTAGCATGCATTCCATTCTGCAGTACTTGTTTCTCTTTCACAGGAAAAGCAGAGTCCTGCACTCAGAGGTGTGCTGTCTCCGAGTACCTGAGGAAAAAAGGTTGTGTCAGAATTAGACAATACTGTTTTACTCAGTGGAAACAACTGTATGTGAATATATGATTTTAATGTGTTTTTCATAAAATCATAGAATGGTTAGAATTGGAATGGACTCTAATGATCATCTAGTTCCAACCCCATTGCCATGGGCAGGAACACCTCCACTAGACAAGGTTTTATTAATGAAGACAAAAATTTGTTCATGTAAGCAAGCCCCCCAAAAATTCAGCTAAATTAGAACAGGATGAAATTCTGAAGTTTTTCCTTAAAATTGTAAGAATCATATTAATTTGTGTCAATAAGGGATTTTTTTACAAAAATATGGGAGTATATGTAAAACACAAATATAGATGGGATTTGAGAGAACTTCAAGTGAATAGCTAATTCAGTTTCACTTAAAAATGCAGTTGTGAGCTGAAAAGGGAATGGGGAAGGAAGGCATATCCTAACAAATGGCTTAATGAGAAAAAAAGAACAACACAGACAACAAATTAAGGAAATGGGAAAAATAGAATATAGCCAGTTTTTTAAAAGGATACAGAATATTCAGCTATTAGGGCTCAAAAGGGGCCTATTAGAACTCCATTAGGCTCACAAAGCTCTTCATTGTAAAGGATTTGCATACCTACTATTTTGAGGAGTTTATGTTTCTCCAATGTATTCATCAGGCCTTTTGATATTCACTAAAGAGAACTTAAACTGTGGAATTGCCCTTTCCTTGTCCCAAAAAATTCGGTTCAGGTTTTTCCTCAGGTGTAATCTAAGGGAAGGTCATTTTCCTCCTGTCATTGGCATGCACCATGCAAGTGTTGGCTGTGGGCCAGCCAACAAATGCCCCAGAGATGTGGACAAAGGCCACCATCTACACTCCTGCTGCAGCAGGGGAGATGACACAACTTGGGAGCTCCTAAGGCACCTGACAGTGGCAGGAGTCATCACTGACTGACATCACTGTGTGTTCTTCCCAGTCCTGCTCCTCCAGCCTCCTCCAGCCCCTTTGGCTCACTGTTGATGTCTTTTACCTTCTGAAGATGGAAAAGAGAAGATGCAGATCATCTTCTTCATTGTTCACCTGAGGCACATACCAAATCTGAGGTTTCTCTCTTTCTGATTTAAATATTCACCTCCTCTTAGCTAACATGTTCAGTCCTGTGTCTCAATATCACTAAAGAACAGATTTCAAATCTTGATGGCAAAATAATGTTATAGTAATGTAATTTTGATTCCTTGCTTCCTTCCTTCCTTCCTTCCTTCCTTCCTTCCTTCCTTCCTTCCTTCCTATTTCCTAGATCCTTATTAAGTTGGTTAAAACAAAGTTCTTGAGATCACAGAAGATGGCAAATGGGACATGCCTATTGAACCTTGATTCTGGTGGGGTTTGTTGTTTGGGTTTTATTAAAATGGATTGCAAGGAAAGAAAAATGTGTGGTATTAAACCAGTTGCTTTAGTTGGAAATTAAAGAAAAAGTTTTCATCTTATAAGTTCTTTAGGTTCTCTGCAAATGTGAAGTATTTTTTACACAAGTTATTGTGTTTTCCACCAGCCCCCCTTCTTGTTTGTTACAGAAGGTACCTGGAGAAGAAAGTAGAATTATGGCTGGAAAAGGAACTCTAAGTGAAGGCTTGGGTATTACAAACATAGTAATGCTATGTATAGCTGTGTATAGTTGGTGTAATTCTTGTAGCTGTTACAGAAGAGTGTTTACTTGTTGGGTCAGGTAGGATAGCAATGCTCTTCTTTGATTTGAATGTTAAAGTCATTTTTTTTGAAAGATGGAGGGCTTTAGAAGGAGAAACAGGTGAGGATACTTTTCTTTTCTTACATTCTTAGAATGTAGCCTAATTCTTTACAAAGAGTGGGCATAGCCCTATTTTCCTTGCCTTGCATGTGAACATGCAGTTCTCATGTTCACAATTTCTAAGTCTGTTCCTCCAATCAGATTTATTCTGCTAAGCTATATCTCATTTTACTGTTTAGGGCCACATTTATTTGGCTCCTGAATTTTCTGCCTAGCTACAAGCCCAGTGCTTTGAGACCTGTCATCATGAGTTTTCCTTCTTTCTATTGCCCGTTATTGTCTTAAAGAACTGCTTGCCTCCCGAAAAAGGAGGCCTGATATTGTGGCAACTTTCTGCCTGCAGCTTACTACAGCTGTCATGAACAACTTGTGGCACAACAGCACTTGATGACTTGAATTACACTGTAAAAGCAAGAGCAGCAGCAAGGAACAGTGGCCTGGCACTTGAAATAGCAGGAATGGCCAATAAGAGCCATGGCAAGGATTCACAAAGTGAATAAAGACAACTGAGGACAGAAAAGGATGCTTGAGTCTGTAGTATGGAATAGTAAGTGATGGGATGAATTCTGAAATATTGTATGGTTGTCCAAAGGAGCTGACTGACATACCTGAATAAAATTCTAATGCCAGAAACCCTAAGGCAATTTGACTTGGGAGCCTGGACCTTTATGCATCATATTTTTCTTCATCCACTCTGTTTCACCTTGGAGGTTTAGATCCTATTAATATTTTCTCCTTTCCTCTTCCATTTAGTCAATGCAGGGGCTGGCCGTGGATCCAACTTCCCCTGGATACATGCCCTTCACAGTCTGGTACCCTGCTCTGGTACAAGCACTGTTACAAACATATCTCATGGTGACTGGTAGATAGATTGAACTGTTTCTCTTGCTCTTCTTTCTCCCTAGCTACATGTCCAAGACCAGTTGCTGTTACAGTCTTCTGGAGTTTCTAATTTAGTTCTGATCCCCTGAGTTACAGCTTATTTTTCTAGAGACCAAAGTTATTGTATGAAAATAGTATCTGTATATTTGGAAATAACCTGTTCTTTAACATAACGTATCAGAAGTGTTACAAAAATAAGTGATATGGCCTGTGGTATTTCTCCAAGATTAGACCAGGAGTCATTTTTGTCTGTAACAGACTTCAAAAGCAAGTCCTTTCAGAGGTCATAGACTTCGTTAACCCATCTGGAATTGCTGAGCAGCAAGACTTCTTTTTATCTGTGAAAGAGACTGAATTTATCATCTAGGACATAGCTTGATATCATAGCAAGAATACGATTTGTATTTGTGAATGTATGCTCAGAGAGAGTTATGACCTGATAGATTATTTTCTTTTTTAAAAAGATTTTATAGTTTGTGGTCATGGAAAGATCACTTGACACTAACAAAAAGCCCCACTGAATAAATAATGATACTGCGTGAGAGAAAAGCAAAAGGGACATGGTAGATATTCTGAAAATGTTCATATGTACTTCAAGTCAAACCAGTCATCAATTTGCACTGTGAAATGTGGCAGTGGCATTTAAAATGCAACTAAGAGGTATAAAAGAATTGCAGTGCAGTAACCCAGAAAAGAGGTGTAGATTTTCTTGGCTTAATTAAGACAAAATTGGATTCCAAAGTAAACTCTGCATCAAAAAAAGATTATTAAGGTTGCAGAGTCAGTCTTCATGAGATTTAAGATTACTTTAATTTGCTTAGTTTGTATATATGGGTTCTCTTGTATTAATAGTTTTGTGATAGCTATCAGCTAATATCATTTTATAGCTGATAGCCTTGAGTTCCCTTATGAAGGGACTTTGGAGGTATTATAGATGGGGAACAAAGACATTAAAAAAACAAAGTCATAGTACCCATTAACTTTGTTGATTTAGCTTTGGATGCTACAGGGTTAGTCTTTTAAAGTATTCAACATTTTTAACACACTGACTCCTGTTCTGGTTTTGAACAATGAGCAGAGAGGATTCCCAGATCCCCAGTCATGTGTGATGCCTGAAGGTGAGCGTCTAGTTGTGGCCAAGGCTGCTAAAGGAAGGCCAGCAGTGAGAAATACAGGTAGAGCTGGGATGGACAGTTGTTATTATATTATTACCCTTGGTAATAACTCCCAGACTTCCAAAGATGATGGCAGCATCCTTCTTCTATGAAAAAGGCTGGAATGAATAATCAGCTCCCTGAGCTCTTCTTCAGGAAGAGTTTGATGCTGGGGATAGATGTGCCTCCTCCCATGGTTTTGGAGTGTGATTGAGTTTATTTGTATACATTTCCTTACTACTGTATACATTGACTTTCTCCTCATTTATTTTCAGTCATTCAATTTTCTGTTGTTTTTGTTACATCTACATTGGTTTAATAAGATTATACTCATAAGGACCATAATGCATTTGCAGTGTGGGACTTCTGTTATCATTCTGTTTTTACACATTTGCAAATCACTTTTTATTCTATATAAAGTTCAGTATACACTTACTATCACTATAAACTAAAATTAAATCGAACTGACTGGTAGACAATTACCATCATAGCTAAAATAAGCATAAGATGAGACAAACATAAATTCTGAAGCCTTGTCTTCTTCACCAATACAAAACCCATGGCATTTTGCTATTAATGAAAAAAAAAAAATTGCATTTATTGGCATAGTAGGAATCAGAAACTGCCATTTATTCACTCTGGAAATATTTTGCCTTCTGTGCCTATGCAGACAGAAAGACCTAGTGGTCAGCTGCTATAGACCAGAACCCAATGTCTGAAGTCCCATACACAAACAAATTGGAATAGACAATTCATGCACACATCTGAAATGATCATTTTCCCTGGTGAGAAGGAGTAAAGAACTGACCTATGATTAATTATGTAAGCATAGAATCATATAACTGGACACTACAGGCTAATATCTATGCAAAAAAATGGGATTAAGGTTGTAAAGGAAGGATTAATTATGAAAATATTTTAAATTATTAAAAGTTTAATTGCATCATTCCTCACTATTTTAATTTTGGTTTTTTTTAGGTTTCTGTTTTTCTAGTTTTGTAATCGGCACACTGACTCCTTCCTTAACATTGGCTTGAAATTATATCATATTAAACTCTGACATTCCAGTGGGTTTAAATCTTTAAGACCACAGCATAGACCCCTGCCACTTAAACTAATCTCATAGCTATTAACAATTAAAAATTGTAATTAGAAAGATATACCTTACAAGTACATGACTTTTTTTGGTTTTAACTGTACTGGGTCTAGCTCCGATGGAGTTAACTTTCTTCACAGCAGTCCATATGCTGCTGTGGTTTGCATTTGCAGCTAAAACATTGTTGTTACCAAAGTTTTGGTTATTTCTGAAAGTGCTTCTTTCCCCCAGTGCCACCACTACTGCAAAGCGTGGTGACTCAGGATTGGATGGAAGTTGGGAGAGGTCACAAGGAGGACAGCAGACCCAAATTGACCACAGGGATACCCCATATGTCATGCTTAAAACAGAAAACAGTATTAAGGTCTGACTTCATGCTCAGTAGGAAAGGAGGGAAAGGAGGAGGAAGGGGGAGCATTTGTGGTGATATTTGTCTTCCCAAGCAACCATTATGCATGCTGATGTCCTGCTTGACAAGGAGTGGCTGGAAATCTGCCTGCCCACAGGATGTCGTGAATGAGTTCCTTGTGCGTGCTGTTTTTGCTTTCCTATTAAACTGTCGTTACCTCGATCCATGAATTTTCTCACCATCTTTCTATGTTCTCCCTATCCTACAAGAGAGGGGAGGGAATGAGTAGCTGGGTGGGTGTTTGGCCGCTGACTAGGGTCCACCCATCACATCTACAAAAGAGAAAATTGTTAAAGATCCTGGAATGAACTCTAAATTTTGGAAAGAACTGTGCAGCTGTTTTACAATCACGACCATTCTTAGTCTTCTGTTTCCTCCTTTGCAGGTCTTCCTAAGTGGTTAATCAATATATCATATTCCCTTTGATTTATCTTCTTTGCCAATAATATATCTTTCCAACTCTCATGGCATCTTGCTTCCTTTATTCATTTTATGCCTCTGTTTTTTCTCACCCATTGCTACCCCTGCGAGTCTTCCTCTCTGATCTATAGAATTTCCCATCTTCCCTACTTTCTCCCTATTTTTTCTGCATAAAAACCTGTGTTTTCCTCCTTGGTACTAGAAAGAGCACCAAGATCACAAAGGAAATTATCTCCTAGTGCAAGAGTTTGAACTATCAGTTGCTGGGTGGTGCAGTGGTTGGGAAACTCTTTTTCCAGCCTGTCCATGGGCTGCCATGAGCTCACCTGTCTAGGTGCAATTATTTTCCTTCCTGTTCATTCCAAAGCCTTCCCATGCTAATAAATCTTACTTTGCCTCAGGTTCTGTTTAATGTAAACTAAATAGTTATTTCTGACCAAAAAAACTACAAACAAAACCACCACAAAAAACCCCCCTTAGTGTTATTCAGGAGTTAGTTTCTTGCAAGGATGAGTGACTATGGAGAAATCATGCACCACAATTAGCTCCCTCTTGATCCCAAAGAGCACAAAGGTTTAAATTTTGCAGGAAATGTTCATTTACAATAAAGAGGGAATTCTCTCCTGAAGATGTTCTTGGTACTGAACATAACAGAAACCTCTTATCTATAGGTGATTATATAAAAATTCTGGATTGATATGTTAAAAAAAATATTTTCAAGCCTGCATATTTAATCTGCCATTTGAACTAATCTATTTGGTTTGCACTGAGACAAGAACCACCATCAAAGTTGATCTTGGGTACGGTGTCCAGTCTGTGAAGACCTGCAACTGAATCAGGACTGACAGCTGGGGTGTTTTCCTATCATCACACATCAATAGCTCCCACCAGTGTCCTACAAGTTACAGAATTGCCTGCTGCTATGCCTGGGGGCTTCTTACACATACAAAAGGACATTTGTTTTCTTTATTCACCCCTTTTCCCAGGTGCTGTTTGATAATAGATTCACAACATGTTTGCACATACTGTAACCCTGACATACAATGTCTCCTGATGTACTCCATCAAAGTTTGCTTAGGTAGGAAGCACAGGCCCTTTACTTCCACAGTGAAACCGTAGTCTGTTCTGACACATGGGAAGCATGAGTGGAAATTGGACACACCCACAGATAAATTATGTTTTCCTGGAGTCTAGAATTTCTTGTTTAGAATACTCTCTCAAAAAATCAAAACTCTGCTTTGGGATAGGAGACGCAGCGCACCAGGGAAAATCTCTTTCTAGAGACCTTCACCTGTTTAAGTGTGTGGTGGAGACATAGAGAAAGCTGTTTCATTCCTATAGTTTCACCTGTTCAAATTAAGTTACAATTAAATTAGATCAGAAATGAAATGAGCTCTAGCTGTTAAAAGTGTATGCAGATTTCTACCAATATATATGACATTTTATTGTGATAGCTTTCCTTCTCATAAATTTTAAAATAAGAATAAATCAGAATGATCATCTGAAAATACCTCTACTTATAGGCTGAGTTATCGAATTTTATCTAGTAATTAGATTGATGTATAATTTACAGAGAATATCTTTAATTTAAATGTTTGTGATGCTGTAGAAGTGGCAGGGGGAGTGGCAATGGCTTAAGAAAAAATATGAATTATAAATTAGGTAGGTTCAGAAAGTTGCTAGGTGAAAGGTGGATGCTGCAAAAAAAGAATCTCAATAACTACTGAGTTGTGAAAGTTGAAGGATATCTCATTTGTTTGATCAGGCTCCAAAACAGGTAGCCAAAAGCAAGCCACAGCAGTTGGAATGGAAGGCAGGCTTAGAGCAAAGCTCTGTTTGTAACAGAACAACATGTGGAGAAGCTTGTTTCTTTCAAAATGCTATGTAAGGGCAGGTGTTCAGGTTGTCTGATGAAAAAGAAACCCACAGTTTACTGTCACCAATCAAGACATTAAGGTAACTAGTACAGTGAAATTCAGAAGCAGGCATTTTTACTGACTGTGTATATTTCTTGCTTGGTGGGCAGCTGCCAAGTTTAGCCCTGGTAGTAACCCAAGCCTTATCCTTAGATTTCCATTCTCTGCAAATCTGACATTGAGATGCAACTCAGCAGCTGCAGATACAGTGCAGGTGTCCCAGTTTGTGCTTTGCCTGCCACATCTACATATCCCATTTTCCTTCTCAGTGACCTCATGTATCAAGTGTCCACTGTCAGCCAGAGGAGATAGCTGGAAGTCCTTTCTTAGAGGCCTGAAACGTGATGTGTTCTGTCTGCAAACAGACTTGATGCAGGATAAAATAATTTTGGCTAGAAAAGCATTGTGGATGAGTAGAGTCAGATCTGAGAAATAGTTCACTCCTCTGTTAGCACATAGACACTTTCATACTGCGGAGCCCATATGTCTCAGTTTGGGCTATTTAAACCTATTAAATAACCTAAGCCCACTCGGCACTTTCTAACCCTGAAGACTTCAGCAAGCTAATTTGAAGTATAAATTCTATAAGTCTTGATTCATCTCCATCTTACTTCATCTACTTGCCACTTTAATAACTCTCTGGTATCTGTTTAATATCTGCCAATTGTTTCAAAAATCTGTTTATATGATAAAATTATGCTTAGTTCACAGCAATCAGGGAAGGCTTTTAAAAATTCTTTGTTAGGAGATTTTCTACATTTTGATGGAAGCCTTCTTTTTCCTATCTGATGTATGATTTCCTTTGGTATCTCAGGGTCTTTCTGGGGCAGACTGTCCTTGTCTGGCAGACTGTGGAGACAGTCTCATGAACATCACCCAAATGGAGAAAGGTGTAACAAATTAAACTGTAATTTATTTGTTCTCAATTTAGCTGTCAGAAATAAACAAACCTAAGTTGATGATCATGCTAAATAGACATGCAGT
Source organism: Scolopax mira (assembly GCA_004320125.1). Taxonomy (NCBI): domain Eukaryota; kingdom Metazoa; phylum Chordata; class Aves; order Charadriiformes; family Scolopacidae; genus Scolopax; species Scolopax mira. The sequence goes on along the minus strand of BJBW01000075.1, from coordinate 18,983 downwards.
TCGGGAATAATAAGGTACTAGATTTACCATATTGAGTCTGAGGGTAGATTTAGATTATATCTTGGGAAGAAATTCTTTACAGTGAGGGTGGTGAGACACTGCAACTGGTTGCCCAGAGAATTGGTGGATACTCCATCCCTGTCAGTGTTCAAGGCCAGGCTGGACCGGGCTTTGGGCAGCCTGGTCTCATGCGTGGTGTCCCTGCCCATGGAACTCAATGATCTTTAAGGTCCTTTCCAACCCAAACCATCCTATGATTCTATGAAGTTCTAAAATAAAAAATTGTTACACCACACTTTACATTTCCAGGGATGCTGCATCCAACTAACTATTGCTTTCACTTTGTTTTGTCAAAAAAACCCCCAACCAAACAACCAAACAAAAAAGCACTCTCACAGAAATGCTAACATACATGATACAAATCTTTACATAGTGCCTTTTAGGTTGAAAACGTGCTTCCCAAACCAGGATGAACATGGAGACACATGTATATGCTTTTGGTGAATTAGGTCTAATGCATTCCATTGAGATAAGTGATTAAAATTCAGATAAAAAAGAGGCTTCTGTAGATAGAGGGAAGAGAGAGGGGTGAAGAGAGGGAGAAAGGAACACCCAGGCACAACTCTGGGCCTCCTTGTCCTAAATATCCATGTGTAGACTCTTCCAGAGTTGATCCTCTCTTTCCACTGACTATAGGGGAACTCTAGACAACCAGCTTTAAGTTAAATGCCTTGTTTTCAAATGGCTGAACCTAGGTAAAATAAATAACATGCCTAACATTTTTTATTTTCTTCTTCCTAAAAGCATATATGTTAGAAAGTCAGAATGGCTACACTGATTTACACCAAAGGTCTCCCAATATTGACCAGTAGTGTATGCTGAGAAAAGAATACATGGTTAGGCAAACAACCCTGCCATTCCCTATACATTTACAGTTCTCAGTCATCTGACACTGTATCTGATTCCTGGTTTGGGCTCTGACTCTCCTATGATATGAAAGTGTGAGTGATCTGATGCGACCTTTGTCCACCAGATAAAGACTGAACATTCAGGGTACCAGTTTTCTTTATGGTTATTGGAGATCCAAGGGCATCTCATGTAAATGAAAAACACTGCTTCAGACAGTGTTTACTACAAAAATAGGGGTGTTTTTAACTCAAGGCAGCTAAATCAAGATTGTGATCTCCATGTAAAATCCAAACAGACAAGCTAGTTTTAACCTCCGACCAGTATGTGAGATAAACCTCAAGAAGGACATACAATGTTGACCTTCACTGTCCACATCAAGGCATAGATATAGATGGTTATCACATTGTTTGAGATATCCTCTTGCTTGTTTTAGTCAAAGCAAAACGTTTCTGTCCTTGATTTACCCTTACTTCAGTGGTACAATATGGCTGCTTTTCCAGTTCAGAAGTGACAGCTTTTCTGTGCAAAAAGGAATTGAGTTATATTATTCCGCTGTGATCTGTATAGGAAAACGGTGTCATCTTGGAAGGTGCACTGTTATGGAGCTATGTGATAAGTTTATATTAAAAATTACTGTATCTTTCAAGTTAGTAGCATCTCTTCCACAGCTTCATTTCATGCTAATTTGTTCACACATAAACCAGTGCATTTTAAAGCTTGCTCTTTCCTGATAGAAAGCTACGCTGTGGTTGCCAGGTGCAAAGGTGCTTTGAAAGTTATATTGCCTCATTTCAGTGATTGAATAACAGGGTTGTAGTTACCTGAGGGGATGTGTTTTGCCTCTTTTTCTAGAGGTTATATTTCCCAATTATAAGAGCTCTGTCCTTCATTTAGAGAGACAACAGTGGAATGAGATACTCTGCAGGATATTTATAACTGTCTATTCTCAGTCTGCTGCATTATGGCTAGTTAGAAGTGTAACATATGGCCCTGGTGAGAAAATAATTATTACTCTTTGATAACTTACTTAGGGGCAGTTACTCTGTATGACTTGCATGACAGACTCTTAAAAAACTGTGTTCTGTAAAGTTATTGGCACAATAATGCGGTAAATGCATATATTTTTTTCACAGATTTCAGTGCACTTAATACTGTTTAATGTGATTTTACACTTCCAGACATTTATCTATCAGTGGTATTTGTAAAAATCTCAAAGGTAATAACTTTGATCTATATTCAGAGTAGTTGCTTTTTATGACTAATTTACTGTAGACCAAAGTTCAAGAGAAGGTGACTTTTTCATACAACTTTCTACCTAGGGCTGATGAACTTGGGGTTCCAATATAGTCAGTCAAGAGAAGTTGACTTGGGTCATGGGAACTAAGTTAGAGAGTGCTAGTGGACATATTGTACTTTGTGGCAGAAAAAGAAAACCAGTCTTAGCTCAATAAACAACTCTCTCTGGTTTTGTTCAAGAAATCCTATCTGTTAAGAACATTTCAGATTCTGTTTTATTGGAACATTCACCCCTCTCTTACAAGATGCTGTATTTATTAAGAAAATTTGTATTTGAACACTGGTTGTAATACATATTTTGTCATGCAACTTCACAACCAGTCTTGGGCCCGTATGTAGAAAGGGAGGAAGCTGCCATTTTTGTAGTTTCACAGGAAGGAAAAGAAAAATGAAAACATCTTAAGTGCCATGGAAAAGACTACAGTATCTCTTTGGGATATGGATTTAGGTTGTGATAGCACAGGGGTTATAGTGTTGCTCTGGGACTTGCTGTTGAACTGGGGGTTGAAATTCATTCTATGCTTTTTCAAGCATAATTGCCTGGTCTTTAAGTAACTGCACTGGATTTTGCCCCTGACAAGGATCATTATCCTGAATGACTCCATTTGACTTTTGGTTTGTGCTCAAACTAAGAAACAGCAAACAAGAAAAAGAAGCTAATTCCCTTGTCATCCTAAATTATATTTCTCATATTTGTGGCCAGTTTAGAAATATAGCAAGATAGACATGTGCTCAATATTTTCCTTTACACAAACATATGAAAGGCAAGAACCTACACACCACAATCCAGGAGTAAGGAGCTGTACATCTTTCAGTTAGACAAAGACAGAGAAATTCAGGGCTAGAGGACCTGTTTGCCTCTGAATGAGAGAAATCAGGCTGTTTTTAACGTATCTCTCTATCACCACAATCAACGGGTCTTTAGTGCTGTGCTCAAAGTATTGCTCACAGGCAAAGAAGCAGCACACTTTATCTAAAAGTAAACCAGTAGTTTAACTGAAATCTTAAAAGTATGATCATTATTAACCCAGATCTAGTTGTTACAGAATACAAAGAATATTAATGGAGTTTAATTTCTTATACATATGATGTTCATGTTGATGGTTTCCTTGTCATCACCTTAGGTTCCATGTAGCAGTGGTGGTTTTTTTGCTTTGAGTTTTTTTAAGCATTTTTACTAACACACTTTTATACATTTTTGCTTTTTCATTGGTTTGAAGACTCATATTTTGAAATTACATCTGAGTTTGCTATACATGGTGCCTTTTATGCACAACTATGCACAACTATGCACAAGGTACCACTTCTTTTCTTTCTTTATTAGCTCTAAAACCAGTGTTGTTTGCCACCAGGTCTGCATTTCTTTAACTGACTATTGGTGAGTGGTTTGTGTAAGGTTTCCCATGCCCAACCAGCCTATGCTTTATCTTTGATCAGCCCACATCTGTGCTCCCCTATACCGCATCCTTTGTCTCCCCTTCTCAAGACTTTGTGCCAGACCTGCCCTTCTCTACATTATAATATGATAGAGTCATAAATAGCTCATTCTACATAGAATCATTTCTCAGTACTGCTATCTGTATAAAATGATGAGTTTTATACTACATGAAGCTAGAGAAAAGTAAAAGAAATTACCTGTGGAAACCTGGTCAATTAAAGAAATTATCATTATAGCTAAGCTAAGTCAGACAGAGAAGCAGGCAGGTCAAGAAAAGCTCAACAGAGAACAGCTGATGGCTTCACAAATGCAGTAGAAAGTGTACAACTGATTACTAGCAATGGCAGTACCATAATAACCAGTTTCATTAGTCTTAATCTCACGGCCAAAACCCTGTATGGGTGCTTCTGCCCCTCCAAGCCCTAAGCATAAACACCACCAACACAGTGTGAGTTTCCTGACACTTTCCTGCGGGAACCCCACCGAGTATGGCTGCGTTTCAGCCATTTCTGTAGTTTTATTCTCTGGATAACCTTCTCTGGCCTCGTTGCCTTGGGAACCGGTTATCTGAAGTGGTGGTCCCACAACTCTATTAACACCTCATTTACAATGGTGTGAAGAAGGGTGGTATGCAATATGAATAAAAAAAGTGCATTTCAATAAATCCAGGTCATAAGTCACCGCAGACAGTTAATAGTCCACCCATAGAATAGGAATGTAAACACTACATGTGAGATAAAAATATTATAAGATCATTCACTTTTTTTCCCCCTAAACTATTTTACATAATTGCATGCAAGACAGTACACTTAATGACTATTATTTTTCATACTTAAGCATTTAAATTACAGGAATGTCAAAGAGAAAACTGCCCCAAAACTCTGCAAATGTAAAACCAGTATTTTTTATACCACCTCATGATACATGAGATATTTAGCACAAAGAAGGAAACTTCTATTAAATCATTTTTAGGAAGATTTTTGCAGAAATGAAGTAAGGTGATCTTCTTGGCTCCGTAGAGTGCAGGCACTGAAGCATCTCAGAAACATTTCCCCAACCTTCTTCTGAAAAATGGCAGAACTCTTCTCTTGAAATTCCCTTTCTCATAATATTGATAATAATAATGGTAGAAATTCTGATAATAATGATGCTTTCAGCCCAAGGTTATATTTTGGCAAAGATACATTGGATGGAATGGAAAATCGGGTTTTAAAATAGAAGTCATCAGGCAGTCTTAACTCTAGAAATTGCTATATTCTCTGCCTGTAATAATTTATATGATGGTGTGCATGCTAACATTGAATTAAAATCTTTTCCATGTCCTTTTTACAGGGAAGGACCATACACACACAATAAATTAAAAAGACGCAGCACACATTTAAAAAAAAATGTAATCTGTAATCTAGTTGTTCCAGAGAAAACTCCATCTGCCATAGAATATTTTAGAACTTGCTCCACTGGAGCACATTATTCTTCCCCCCTTAGGCTCTCCAGTTGCACTTTAGAAAACTCAGCAGTTGGTATGATGATTTCTTTTAGACTCTAGGCTATGAAAAATCATTTCTGATTAAACTGACTTGAGAAGAGAATTGCGGTTGATTATATTATAAAGATATGTCAAAAGGGACACATTTTCAACTCTTGTGTGCCTGTGTACTTTCTAAAGTGTTAAGCTATCCCCATACCTGTTAAATAGTTCTACCTTTGTCCTGGTTTACAGCATCTATAAATATTTTGAGTTATTATGTTAATTAATATTATTCTGCGTTTTCATTCTTTGAGTTATGTCTAATTCGCATGCATAAATATAATTTTTTAAACATGATTGGGTAATACATACTGGCAAGAAGGTTTTTTTATTTAATTAACCAAAAAGAAAAGAAAGCTTTACGTTAACAATTCTTCATTTTGTATAGCATGAAGCTATAGGTACTGTATAAAATATTCTATCAATCAAAAGGAGAGAGAAAGTAGAATCAAAAAGTCAATCAGTTAGCAAGAATTTTCTTGAAAAATATTAGATTTTCTCTTTTTGAACAGCAGCAATCCTGACTAGCATATTATTTATATACGAGTCCATACATTGGTTTACTTATGTATTGGTATTGCATTGCTATACTCAAATAAAGAGGTCCTACTGGGCAAAGTGTTATAAAAAAAAGGCAGTATCTGAAGACAGTTATAACACAGATACAGTCTTGCTTATTTTTGTCCTAGTATATAAGAAAGTTGTATATCTAAATTTTCCAGCAATTTAAGACCAAGTTATATACATAAGAAGGTGAATAGCCAAGGAATGGGCCTGAACAGTCCTAATAGTTGCTGTCATATCTTATGACAATATTAAAAATCATTTGCCTGTTCTTCCTTCATCCTTACACTATCTCATCTCACAGTAATCTATTGTATCAGCTTTGTTATAGTTTTACAATTTCTTTGTGGTGAGTATCAGATTGAAATTATCATGGTTTTGATATAATTTCTTGTGTATCATTGGGTGCATTCCCATATTTATTGTTATTCATATAGGAAACTCCTGGTAATTACCAAAATATAGGAGAGTCCCTGTGTACCACGAAAACTATGACTTTTAGGTATTGTAGCCTGGTGCAACTTCTATAACTGGGAAAACCATACAAAAATCAAAACACATATTACCTACTGGAAATTTAATATGAAACACTTCAAGATTGAAAGATATAAGCCAGAAAACAAAGAGGGTTGTGTTTTTAAAAATATATACCTTTGCCTTTATGAACTTTTGCTGTTCATACACATCCTGTCTATGAGTTCAAACCTCTCAGAAATACTACAGTTAATCATCAGACAGAGCATTTCAAAGGCACCCATAAAACCTGTGAAATTCTCACAGAGAAACTCTATTACTAATGGGTACCTATCTTGCCTGAGAAATATATCCATTTAGATGGTTGACAGCTATATACTTTCCTTTTGCATAGGCAAAGCTGCTTTTTTCCCCTATCTTTTCTCATAAAGAAGCAAAGATGGAGTTGGAGAGTCAGTTTCTTAGGTGAATAGTAGGTGCTCTAACAGATAGTTCTTCTCCAAGGACTGCTAAACACATTTGTCAGTATGCACTCAACAAATTGTACAGATAGGGAAGGGAAAAATGTTACCTGGGGCAGCACCGTAGATATTTTGCCATAGACTATCATTGCTGGCATTGCAGAAGATATTTTCTGTGCTTAGCCTCTTGGCAGTTTCTGCTGTGTGCTGTTTCTCCACCCAGATGTACTAGGTGTTTCTCCACCTGCGTGACTACACTGTGTGGGTCTGGTTTCCTTCAGACCTCCTTCTGCTTGCTCGTGTTGCTTTCTCACTGCACATAGTGCATGCCTGTGGCAACGTGAGCAACAGCTGTCCCCAAAAATAAACTTGTGCCTGTGTTTATTATTGCTGGTGCTGGCAGACCAAGCTCTTTTTGTAGGCAGGCTTAGGCCAGTTGTAAATATGGTTTTAAAAATACAGGTAGATGTCATGATACTGGAGCAGCAGGGGTTAAGTATCACACTGAATATCTATATCTGTTTTTTTCAGTATCGAAACATGTTTTTTAAATTTTCTATTTGTTTTTATGGTTTACAGAGATGCAGCCTTATCTGCTACTTTTTACACATCATATTCTTCTTCTTGTTATTTTCCTCTAAAGAAGAAAAGACACAATAGCAGTGGTACCTACAGGTAGAATTTTGAAACTAATGGAACTTAAGATGATCAATCTGTTCCTGGAAGAAAGGACAGCAGGTTTTTGCTGTCAAAAAATAAGTCAAGTCTCTGAAAAGCTTCTTGCTATTACAGAGACAGTGTGGGGCTTTAGAAGTCCTTTGACTGTTTAGGAATTAAAAAAAAAAAAAAAAGGAATCTCTCACATACAAATTCAGATTTCTCACATTGAATATTCACTGAAACCTCCTTCCTCTACAATTCTTTTATAATAACCTCCATTCCAAGTGATGAGAATGAAAATAAGTGTGTGCTTCGTTATTACACCTGTGCTATATTGCCTGCTTGTGACAAAGCTCAAACTGGTGACCAAACCAGACTTTTCTGACATGATGTTTTTAGTCCTAAAAGGAGAACCTTGACAGGGGTTCTCTTACAACCATATTCCCTATATACAAAACCAGGCAATGATTTTGCATAAATTAGCTGCTGTGTCTGCCCTTTCCAACAGAAGAGACATTTTCTGTGCTCTAAATTGACTGCAAGACAAGCTTAATATGTTTTGTAATACTCTTTATGGAGAGAACGCAACATTTTATATAGACAAAACATACTCAAGGGCAAGGGCTGATTATAGCCATTCAATTTAGAAAACAGCATTCAAACTGTGCAGGGCTGCCTGCCTATCAGTGGCACAGTGTGACAAGGATGGCTCCATGCTCAGCAGCTGCTTTGAACACACTGGTCAGGCTGCTGTGCTGAAACACGGATTTTCTGAAACCCCCACTTGTCTGGCAATGGCTCCTTCACCTGTGTAATAAGATTAACAAATCCACTTGAAGGGCAGAAAAGCTTTGCCAGTCAAGTGGAGATTAGCATCTTTTACACTTGGCAAACAGTTAAAATTGACAAACCTCTTCTGAAAGATGAACAAGAGCAGAACTGGGCCAAATTCTGTAAGACTGTGTAACTGTGAGTTCCTGATTTTCACTGAGGTTGTTCAGCTAGTAAGAAATGCAGTCCACAAAGACTGGTTGAACTGTACAAACAAGTGAATAGTTAATATTTAAACTTAGTTGAACTTGAAAATTTCAAGTTTTCAAAAAATCAAGAGAAACTACTCCAAAATGGCTCACTCATCAGACAAGGTAGATAGACAGAAAACTGCTCTCCTAAGCTATTTTTTCCATAAACCTGGAAGAGAAAACTCACAAAACCACAAAGCGTACCTTCTTAGTACTGGAACATGAAATAGACCTTGGAAGACTGCAGATGAAATAAAGATACAATAGGTACAATCAAGAATAAAAATGAAAAAACAGTCTCACTACAACACTAGGTGACATCAGCTGTGTTTGTTTATAAATAGCAGAATATGCTTTATGCTGGTATCAAAAGTAACAGCCCTAAGAGAGAGCAGAAGTATGCTGCTTTAATGAATGAGCCTGAAAGCAATTTTGTCTAATGATTTTATCAAGAGTTTACTGCAATCATCTGGAATGCCATGAGACTTTAAAACTATGGAAAATACAGTGAGATATGGTAAATAAGCTCTGTGGTGAATTCAGAGGCTTTTGGTCAGTCTCTGCTTAGACTCATGCTAAGTACAGGCAAACACTATGAGATTTCTCTATTAAGTTCTGCTAGTTCAGGTCACCAGTGACCTGCAATGCACTTTCTCTGTCCAGAGTTTCTCCTGAGCAAAACTTGCCAATCACACAAAATTACTTAGTGGTTCTGGGATCCGGACATATATAGACAAGGGAATAAATGGAGAGTACTACCAAACTAATTTAATGTGTATCATAAATCAGAAGTGAATGTTAGTCTCCTGTGGGGAGGGAAAAGGCCTAGTGCATTAAAACACTTTGATACATTTGATCTTCTTTGTTCATAACATGAAGTATTTTCTAAGCACCTTTAAACTGAAACGGAAAGATATACTACTTAAATTCATCCTGGTCTTTGTACCAATACTTTCTGAGCAAAGATGGTACTTCAATGCTGTCCTAGGCACAAATACGTGATCATTTGACAATGTTCAAAAATGCTCCTCTAAAATCTGTTTTTATGCTTAATGAGCATGCAGCCTTTCTTCTCTTTAGGTAGTTCTTTTGTACACAGGAAGTCTATTTTGGTTTTTTTTAATATTTTCTATTTTTCCTCCAAATGATATTATGGGAGATAACAAAAGACTGTATATATCTTTGCCCCTGAGTAGACCGTGAACCCGTATGCGTGAGAGACCTGCTGAGGTTAATGGAATTGTCAATCTAATATTGCCACTCCAAGTTTTATGATTTCTGTTTGTAATTAACTATATATGGCATTTATTATAAAAGATCTAACTTATTAATAACAATTACATTTAATGCAGCCATGTGATCACACTTACATATATATTTAACTTTCAAATTGTATGGATCAAATTGCATGGACTCACTGCTACAGGCTTTTGTTTAATTAATTCCTGGCTATGTTTCTATGTTTCAAACAACTTCAATGCTTATGAATTTTGCCAATCTCAATAGAATATCTTTGTTTCCATAATAATTTTTGAATTTGGTTTTGTGGATTTTATCAGGACACAGTTCTTGTCTTATTAGAGATAGCACTTGAACACAAGAAAAAATAAGTAATACTCTGTAGCATACTCAATTCAGTTTCTCTGAAGTGATGGTGCTCAAGAGTTTCATGTTCTTCCAAATGGATTACTAACACAGTAATAATAAAAAGATCATGTTTTGCAGTTATCCAACATGAGGGAAACCTCATCAATGGGATATTTTAGATGTTGATATCACGTTTGATTGAACTGTATTCCTTCTTCGTTGCAGATGTGAACAACGGCCCAAACTTATGCTTTATGAAATTATAAAATGAAATATGAAAATATGAAAAAATATGCAATTATGTGACTCACCACTGAGCTTACAGAACACTGTGAATTTCAGTGCCTAGAGGATGACTCTGAGCAGTCATAGTGCATCCACGCAGTCGGATGGCCAATCTTGAAATGGCAAATCATGCCCATTTCTGTGGTATGTTCCTTGTACTTGTAGCCCTGGAGTCACAGGTACCACCATCAGGTTGATCCTCCTCTCTGATGTGCTTTGTCTGGAAGGAAAAAATCTATAAGGGACCTCAAATAGATATGATGAAACATCTCATTTTCCCTGCTCCCAGAGTCATGTGCTTCCTTAGTGATATCATCAAAGCCATGTTCTCTATGGGAAAGTGACTAATTTCCACCTACATGAGATTAGTCAAATGTGGATATATTTGCCATGACTTCAAGTATTTAAAAGCTGAATGTTTAATTTATTTTTTTCCCCCCTATAAACTGTGTCCAATGTTCAAGAACAGGGTGATTCAGAGGATGACTCAGAACGCCTGAACTGAAGCAGCTAAGCATCTAATTTTAGGTACAAACCAGCTGGCCTCAGCCTAAGCTAGTTACACCCCTCCTTAAGAAAAATGTTTAAGATCATTTTAAATGCATCACTCCTCCTCACCTCCTGATTTAATGGCTGATTTAGATGGATAGCTTTAAAATTACTCTAAATGCAGCAGATGAGTTGGCATCCTTAGACACCTAAGTTAGATGCCCAAAGTTAGGATGTATGACTGTCATTTTAGCTGTGTCATTTTAGATACACAATGTCCTGTGTGAGAATCATTTAAGGAAAGAGAAGGCTTTCTGTAAGAAAGCTCTGTAGAATTCAAACTTCTGCAATTTTTGGGTATAACATGACAGTAATAGGCAGCTAATTATTCAGTTACAATTAACCTATCAGGGGTCACCAACAAGATATTCCTCCACTTTGTTCCCCCAAAGGATCTAATATTTTAAAAGTTCCCCAAGCTAGGACTATCTAAACTGAGAATTGAGTCAGAGAATTCTGTTAACAATTTTTTTTTGCGGTCTTTTGGTAGTCCTTTTATTGACTTAGACTCAAAAGTGCCAAAGTAAGTGAAGGTAAAGTTATAATAAAAATGCAATTTTCTAATTTTATTTTATTTTTTTTCCCAGTTTACATTGGATAAAGTAATGAATAGAATTCTTCATTTCAGGCTGTGTCTTAGTGAGCAAAATTGACTCATAGGCTTACAGAGTTTTTGGGAAGAGGTCTTTGTTGTTGACCCTGATGATGAACAGGAGGCGTTTCACTACAGATATGTGAGAAACTTTTGATTGAATTATTGTGATGAATTATGGGCACATTGTCCAGAGAAATGCAATCCTGGCCAATAAAACTGTTCTAAGAGGTACATTACTAAATAGCCAAGATACCTGAATAACAGTTCCTAACACATGCTATAGCAGTTCTGGGGAGAAAACTTCTTGCCAAATTGGAACAAAACATTTTGAAATTTCCAAGTTAAGACTTCTGGAAAATTATTTTATCATTAAAAAAAAAAAAAATCATATTTTGAGTGTTTGCATCAGTTTGTGTGGAGGATAGCTATTACTTTTGATAATAATTTATTGCTGCTGGTTATTGTTTCTTGACTGACTTTTAACATATTGCTCCTAGAGCACTTTACAAGGGAAGGGAGACATTGTTATTGCCATTGCACTGGCAGAGAAATTGAAACCTGATTTGAAGTACATTACCTGAAGTCAAACAAGGTTATTGTAATGACCACTGGGGAAATTACAAAACCTTGCAAAAGTTTAGGGACATTTTTGTTAGGGCATCTGTGTCTTGAAACACTCTAGATCTCTTAGTTAAAATAAAATTGTATTACATAACTGGAGTGATTTCAGGAGTTCGTAAGTGACTGATTTTCTGTTCCCTTGGTAAGCAATAATTCATGCAAACAGATTGACTGAAATTTTACTGTGCTACTGAAATGGGAAAACAGTGAAATATTGTTTGAGAATTTTTACAAATGAAAATGACAGCATATGAGGAAAAAATGTTATAAAGGCTGATAGTATTCAAAATATAATAATATTGAGAAAGCTAAGCTCATTCTTTTGAAGCAAACAATATTAAAGAAAATGGTAGAAAAAAGACCACTTGTTTCATTTATGTGGAAAGAAAATAGACATTAATATCCCAAATGTGCCCAGATCAGCAAATTTATTAAGAAATATATGAACAGAGAACACCTGACATCAAAGCCATTTATAATTACTGAATGGTTTGCATTTAATCAGAAATACATGGGAGGGGAGAAGGAGCTGGGAAAAATGAAAGCATATTAAAATTTTTAGCAAATGCAAGAAAAGTTTTGCCAGTTGGTGTTGTTTTTAAAGGCTATTTTTCTTTGCTTGAATTCTATGAAATGCAGGAATCATCACTTGCTTAAACAAGCCTTGGATTCCAAAATACTATTGGCATTGCTGTCAGCAAAATGCAGCTGAAAGAAAAAAAAAAAAGCAAGACCTTAATTTAACATAGAACAAATAAAAACTTCTTGGATGCTTTAATTTTGCTGTGGAAAACTAACATACATTGTTATGCCCACTATCTATATAGAGAGAGTATATTGTATCACAATGGTCAGAAGAATGAATTCTGTACCTGTTTATGCAGGAAATTGCAGGAAAAATTGGTTTCTCTTAATAGTATCTGAGAACCTAGTAAAACTATTTCAGAGAAGTATTTGTCTCATCTAACCTTAAACACCTATAACACAGAAATCCCCATTTGAGCTAATCACCTTAGGCACATTTGAAGTTTTCCTGGACCACATTAGATGTCTACATTAGGTTGGGATGAATTCCGAATATAAATCCAAAAGAACATTTTAAGATGGAAGCAAAAGCACACATGGTGATTATAGAATTGTATTCATGGGAGAGAAAATTTTCCCCACACTTAATGCTATCAAGAAATCTTTGGGAAGTTAACATTCCAAAATACAGGTGCCAGTATGACAGCTTTTCAAATATCTTGATGTCTAATAATAATGAATAATCAATCCTTGCCCTTTGTATTCATATAAAGATGAAAGTTTGGCACAACAAATATATCCTGGTTTTCAGGAGTTGAGATTCTGCAAAGCTTTCCATGAGGAGGTTTTACAGACGATCTAATAGCACCTTGAAAATATAATGCACTTCTGCAAAATGAAATATTTAAATATCAATGGATTAAGATGGAAAATGCCTAATGACTTCTCTTGTGGAATAATATCCTGAATATTTTGGATCCATTTTCAATCTTAAGGGAACCACCTAACAGCTTAATCGCTGGAAAAAATGCTGCAATAGTTACATCTGTATCAAAATTACTTTAACCAGGTCTTGAGTAAAAAAACCCATGTATTTTTATTGCAGAATATGAATTCTAATATATCTGTAATGGCAAAATGTCCTGAAAAGCTATTAACCAAGAAAACTACTTGGGCGAGCAAACCAACCTACAAAGCAATTTTGTGAAAATTAAAATTCATTTTCTACACAGTATAGTGTGCTGGTTCACTATAGCCCCAGTAAATAGCTTTTGCTGTTCATGTTTCCCCTTTTTAAATTGGGAGAAGCAGTCATCCTATTTCTTTCAGTTCAAGAGCCTTAATACCAGCTGAGCAAAAGTGCTGAGGATTTGTGAGAGACATTTAGGTTATTATTTCATAGTGGAAATATTTCACAAATATCTACCTAGTAAAACCAAATCAAACTAAACCACAAAAACTGACTTTTCCTAGCCTTTTTTCCTATTCCAGTGTAAAAAATGATGTACTTTTTGCCTAGAGACCTCACAGGTGGACAGGTCAGTCATTTTAGTAATGTTCTGCTTAAGATGATAGCGCTGCTGGGGCTTTTTAGTCTGTCTTTGAAGATTGTCTCAATATTTTGTGAGAAGATTATCCTGGATACTAGAAGAAACCAGCTTCTGCTACAGAGCTGTATGTCACAAACTGACAGATTATCTGTGGCATTCCAAACAAGTCTTGTGAGGCTCAAAAACACAGGCATTATTTCCAGTCCACAAGAACTGGATATCAAAATAAGCATCAGCTGTCCAGTAGCTTCATATTTTTCTAATAAACAAGATGTTAGTGTGGGTAAAAGGTGACGTGTTGGTTAAAGTAGTTGCTGTTTCAGAAAAGATTTAGAAATTCTCAAAGAATAGGTGTATCCATGATTAGTATGACAGGAGGAGATACAGTGGAAATGATTTCAAGTTTACAGAAGTAATTATGTATTTTCATGAAGGTTTTGAAAATATCCATAACATTCATGAGGTGAGTTCACACTAATTTTGATACTTGTTGCCAGATGAAGTGTTCATAGACATGTGACCTAAATGTCCGGAAAATATCCCTGAGTCCCGATGAAGATATTTTGGAAATAGCTCAATAAAAAGATTCAGATTGCCTTGAAAATGATGTGCATTAATTGTTCCAAAGTCTTACTTTTTGTTTGTTTTTTTTTTTTTTTTTTTCAATTAGTAAAAATTCAGAAAGAAACTCTCTCCATAGAAAATCAGCCCATAGCATTCCTGTGTTAAAGTTTAAAATGCTTTTGACTCCTAAGATAAATGGAAAATTCTTTTTTCTTATTGTATCCAGGAGCTTTTATGCAGTGTATTACAAAATGGCACAAAATAATGAAGTTTAGAGAAGCCATTAAGGAAATAAAAGTGTTTTTCAACTAAGTAAAGATGCGTACAATTGAAACAATAGTACTGCATTTGGCAGATAATTAGTCAATGATTGTCTTTTGAACTCTGAAAATAAATTCAGAAGGAGCAGATATGCCGTGCTCTAAAAAGTGACAGCTTTCACTGTTTTTTTTTTCTTTTAAAGCCTTTTGCTTAAAGATTTTTTCAAAGGCAGTTTTCTAACCAAGTACTCTAATTATGTACACATGAATAAGCCTTGAGGAAACCATACAGGTCTATTCAACTATATGCTATACAGATTTTAATTTTACAGATTCTTATTATTTTAGTTCCACTAAATGCTTTTAGCTAAGGTTGACCAAAACTTTTCCCTTTGAGACCCTGTTTTGAATTCCTTATAATTACCATATTTAAACTGTTCAGGCTGATATGTCCCATGCCAGATGTTTACTCTAGGATGAATCATTTTGGAAATTCCAGCAAAGCTAGCTCAGTAGTTTTGCAATATTGAAGTTTATTTTTTGTTCCCATTAATGTGTTCTTTTGAAACAGTTAACTTGAATATTCTTGTTATTTCTGAATGAATCTTTCCCCACTTTACAAAGGTATATTTGTAGAAATGGGCCTGAATAAAGCTCCAGATAAAATCTTAGCAACAAACAAACAACAACAAAATCTTAGAAACAACCAGTCTGAGCAAAGAACACACAGACATGCACACTTATTGATTTTATTTGGGGTCAAATTCTATCATTTGGAGGAGTCTACAATTTTATACTAACATATAGTGTAAATTCAGTATTGTTTAAATAGGTTCTACTTGTTTCTTCTTTGTCTGCTTCTCCTCTCTTTTTGCCTTTCTCCAGGCCTTTGCACATGAACAAACCAGTAAAACAACATGCAGTTTAGTGTCAGAGGTTCAGCAATACATGAACCTACAGGAATAAACATATAGATGCCTCAGCCTGATGCTGAGATGCTATAGAATCACGATGACACGAAGTCCTAACTGAATGAGGCTTTTTTCTTTCACAAATGTTACTTCAGAAGAAAAAATAGATAATTAGAAGGACAGAACACTTAAAATAGCATTTGACTGTACAAATTAATTTTTTAAAAAGTGGATGCCTTCCAAACATATCAACAGACTGAAACAGAGAACTATGATTAAGATCTATCTACAGATACACATAAATTTTTGGGAAACAACATCTTAAACACTTAATATGCTATCCTGATAACTTCTCCAATTTTTTTAATATTCCTCTTCACAAAAGTCTTTTTTCAAAACCCTATTCCAACCCTTGAGGAAGGTCTTTAGGGAGAGGTAAAAGTGAACCTTTTAAAGAAAGACTTTTTGGGTATCTACGGTTGAAACTTCTGCTATTATTCACTTACAGTAGCTCACAATATGTTAGGCATTAACTCTACCAATAGAAATAAAGTTGCGATCACGATGCAAAATTTTCCTTCCAGCAAAAGTGTGAAAAGATACTAATAGCAATACAGATTTTAACAGCTTAGTGTTCACAAACTAAACCTCCAGTTCACCGCAGTTCATGCTAAAAATCTATTGTGCTTATATCTGGTCATGCAAAGAGTTTCAGGCTGAGTCCACCCTCAGCTGCTGGGTGCCCTCCTGTCCACAGCACACGGTATGCAATGACCATACATGGTTTCATCCTGTGGAAACTGTTCCATGCATGTGTGCATGTGCGTATGCACATGTGGACATGTTCATGCAGGGAGAAGACAGTGCTCTCCTCTCCTCTCCAGATACACAGTTTAAGTAGGGCTAAATTGTATATTTGCACAAGGGAACTTGGGAATGTTTAGTAAAATAAATATAGCTTTAGAGCTTAGGAAGTTTCGTTGAGTGGTTAAGTATATGCAGGATCAAAACATGTATAGAGCATACAGAAAATGAAGTAGAAAACAAAAACATCTGTTAGCTTTCCATGTTCGGCTGTACGATATCCTAGTAACAGGTTTTTGTCACGTTAAAGGTATAAAATTTGTTTTCCTGAATCAACACTTCATCCATAGTGTTCCAGGAGGGTCCATATTTAAATTTAATAAATTTAAACAATTATTTAAATTGTTAAGTGACAAAAGACTTCCATTTAACACATTAGATGGTCTTGATAAGTACTTTTTTAAAAAAGAACTAATCAGTGTGTTGAAATTAATGGTAATCTACAACACCTCGCCATTCAATCACCATTTAGCAGATAAATAATGAAGATGAAAGTTTCTCCATATTCACTATATATCATGCCTGGCTTGAGTTTGCCGCTTCAGCAGCTCTCTGAAAAAGATATGTCTTGCAGCATGCCCTCAAGGGCATTAAGATTTGGGCTATTTCAGATTAAGAAACCTTCACTGGGAATGCACTGCCAGGATTTCTTTCTCTTTTACATCTAGAAGCATCCAGCCTGAGTGACATCTGTCATGCGCTGTGGTTGAAGAGGATGTATTAGAGATATATGCCTGAGAAGACAGTAATGGCTTTACAGAAAGGGCATGCCCCGCCTTTTAGCCTTCAAGGTCTCATATGGATTTTCATCAGCTAAGACAAGTGATTAAATTAGTCTTTATTGCTGTTTGAGTTTATGCCCAGATAAGGTGCATACCTCTCCAGTCTCTCTAAACTTCACTTTCTTCTCTTCTCCACTGGGTTGCAACCTATTCTGTTCCTCAGAAAAGACATTTAGCACCCGCAGTAATTAAGAATAGTCTTATTGCCATATTAAAAGGAGGCTGCAGCACATTACCTTGCAATTACACAGAGCACCAGAAGGTACAATAGCTAAAGGTCAAACACTAATTGCTGTTACTGGTGGGATTAGTCTGATCAAATATAGATGTCTAAACAGTAGATATCTACATCTGAAGCACTCACCCACCAGAGAGAAGAAACAGACATTTTTAAACCATGATTTATCTGACCTATTTCAGTTATCTACTTTTGGAGGTTAGTCATGTCCTAAAGAGTCTTTGGATTGTTCCATTGACAGGAGAGGGAGACTAAAGTATGTAGCTCGTATGCAGACATGTGCATACCTAACAGCAGGTGAAGTAAATCCTGTGCTGGTGAATGTTTGTGTCAGAGCAGCCTGTGAAGTCTGATGGCACTCTTGTGCCTCTCTGAATGATTGGGCTGCAGGCCTTCATCCAAAGAAGGTAAAAAGTACTGCCTCTCTACTTTCTTAGAAGCAACTAAATTAGTGGGTATTTGTTTCTTTAAACCTTAAAATTCATTTGTGCAAAAGATCCTTTTAAATTAAGTGAAATTTAAATTAAGAGAAATTTCAAAGCACAGTGGGTTGGTGTTTCTACAGGGTAGATAATCTACTCAAGTAGATTGTCTTTCTAAAACTTCAGAGCTTCACAGTTGCTTTGCTAGCACTTATACTTAGAGGATATCTTCATAGTCAGAAAAGGAAAAACATAATCCAAAATATTCCAATTAAAATGTCTTAGAGCTTTGGAAAATTCATCTATGAATGCTTATGAAGACTTATGTTACAAGGTCTGATTTTAGAAATGCTGCTGAATAAATGTTTGTTTAAAACAGTTCCTCATTGTTTTAGACACCTAAGTTTGAAAATGGGATCTGGTTTGCTGTTTTGATTTATGTAGGTACATCTCATTGGGATCATTCTTGTGTCAATTATAAAGTTATGCAGTGCTTGGTTGCCTGAAACTTAAACTGAGACTTAAACTATGGAGGAAATACTTTGAGCAACAAAATCTATAGCAGAACTCTGAATCAACAAATGCGTGGTAATTTGGCATATATGGATACGCAGTATGACTTAAATGTGCAATTTCTGGTTTGTGTTATACTAGGAAAATGGAACAATAACTCAAATTAAAATCCCAGTCTGGGGTCGAGAAAAACATGAGAATTTTCACAGAATCACAGAATCTTCTAGGTTGGAAGGGACCTCAAAGATCATCTTGTCCAACCGTTGACCTAACTGACAAAAATAGACACCCACACAACAAAAAATGAGGATCACCATCACTAAACCATACCTCCCAGCACTACATCAATCCGTCTTTTGAACACC